>CM062295.1:28981810-29142100 GCA_031216915.1 Pictodentalium vernedei
GCAATACGGTTGTTATGGTAAAAAATGTCATTGAACATCATTATGATACATCTCTCAAAGTGAGGCTTGGTTCTATTTTGCAAGACCCAGGAGATGCCATTGTCCATGACGTGAAATATCATCTGACATGTTCGGTGAAGGTCCAACGCCCAATCTGTCAATGTACAGAGAAAGAAGCTTAAACTATCATCTGACACTGGGCAAACAATATCAGATAGTGAAATTCTTCATACCATTCGGCACGTCTCAGATGACACCGAACCTGTTCAACATCAACTCTTTTGCCAAAATGGAAACTGTATTGGTTCAGATAACAACGTAGAACAGTGGATAACATTCTTAATGTAAAATTTGTTAATTGACCTCGAAGGAATGAACCAGAACGAATATGTAGCATCAATTTATTTATTTTATGGGTGTTTAAGGTCACATATTTCTGCACAATGGCTAATCATGACCATGACAGCTTTACGGGTGGAGGAAGCCGGAGTACCCAGAGAGAACTACTGAGCAACGGCGAGCAACTGCCAGCTCCCCAACCGATCATACCAACTCCACACAAGCAGGGTTAGCATTGGTTGAAGACAGGTGCATCATCGACGTGCAGTACGCCTTAGTACACAACGCCACCGTGCCCCCACGTGGACAATGGCGGTGAAGTGTCTTGCCCAAGGACACAACGCGGTTGCCGCAGGTGGGATTTGAACCGAGGACCTCTCGGCTTGCAGTCTGCACCTCTACCTACTGAGCCACCGCGCCCCCATGTAGCATCAAGCCAACAGAGAAATGTATTCATATCACAATGTCACAGATGAATGATGCATCTGAGTCGATCTGACCTGAAACTCAACGTGCGAGCTCCATCTGTTCTTAGGAAATAGTTATCCGAAAGCCACGAATGAACGTTGGAAGTGTCATTAGAAAACTTTACCCCTACGCCATGATTATATGCGTTTATGAAATGGGTAATACAGTACGTGGAGAGTGTATTATCACTAAATCACCCGCAGAGTGGAGATTCCACCCAAGCAATAACTGCAAATTTGTTGCAGAGCCAAACCAGCACAAGCAAAGTTTCAGCCATTGGACCTCCGAGTTAAACCCGGAGGTCCATTGGTTGAAACAATGCTTGTGTTTTTTGTCGATATGTACAAAATTTGAAAGTTATAGCCTGGCTGATAACTCCACTCTGTGTGTGATTTAGTTACAATCCACTCTCCACGTACTGTAGAAGGCCCAAAGGTAAACACTCAATCAAAACATAAAAAAGCTGTCACTCACAAAAATGCTTCTCTTCTCTCGCAGCATGTCGTGAACTCTTTCAGAACAGATCGACAAGTGCATTATGTTTCACGTAACTTATGTGAACAATTTGGCACTTTTAAGCGATTAACACAGACACCATTGTCTCTGAGTATATCACCGTTGATTTGTCATCACACGCGAATGAAAGGATTAATTCGGTCCATGGTTAGCCCTTTGAACACCGATGGTGTATGAATCAACTGGTAGAGTCTATATTGGTTACTCGAGGGAGACTCAATGCCACACACACGCTGAAGCATACCCATACACCACAATGCCTCATAAGCTGAAGCATACACATACACCACAATACCTCACAAGCTGAAGCATACACATACACCACAATGCCTCACAAGCTGAAGCGTGCCAATACACACAATGCCTCACAAGCTGAAGCATACCCATACACCACAATGCCACACAAGATAATGTGTACCCTTACCCCACAATCCCGCACAAGCTGAAGCATACCCATACACCACGATGCTACACAAGCAGACACATACCAAGACACCACAATGCCACACAAGGAGAAGCATATGCAGAAACCACAATGCCACACACGCTGAAGCATACCCATACACCACAATGCCACACACACTGAAGCATACCCATACACCACAATGCCACACACACTGAAGCATACTCATTCAACACAATGCTACACACACTAAAGCATACCCACCCATACAACACAATTCTACACACACTGACGCATACCCATACACCACAATGCCACACACGCTGAAGCATACCCATACACCACAATTCCACACACACTGGCGCATACTAATACACCACAATGACGCACACGCTGAAGCACACCCATACACGACAATGCCACACACGCTGAAGCATACCATACACCACAATGCCACATACGCCGAAGATACCCATACACCACAATGCCACACACGCTGAAGCGTACTCATAAATCACAATACCACACACACTGAAGCATACCCATACACCACAAGGCCACACACGCTGAATCATACCAGTTAATTGCGGACTTCTGTTTCAGTTCAGTGTGCAGCCATTCATGAGGTTCAGGGGAGATTAAATTTTATTTTTAGGTTTTCAAGTAACAAGTAATTTTGGCACTTTCGATCTGATTTTTCCCTTGAAAACTAAATGACTTTTTTTCACCAAAGATTCCTAAAGATAAATTTAGATGAATCTTTTATCAAATCTTGTCTTGACTGATTCATAGCAGCCATGTCTAGCTTTGATAAAAAATATCAAACAATTAACCCTTTACCCAACGCAGACGATATCAAAATTTATTATTTTAAATATCATTTTTTTAAAAAAAATTCAACAAAACCATATCATGTGACCCCTCGTTGGAACGAGCTCGACGAGCTCGTTCCAACGAGGGGTCACATGATATGGTTTTATTTGAAAGTTTTTGAAAAATATTTTTTCAACAACTGAATTTGCATATTACGCGGGCGGATGCGGGCGATTCGTTGGATAAAGGGTTGAACATACTCGAATTATTAGAGAGTAAAGACTTGGTTGCATGCATAATTCTGTTTCATTTTAGAGTGGAACTATTCGTGAGATTTAAGGAGGGATTTAATTTTTTTTAAATTATCAACTAACAAGTAATTTGGACACTTTCAACATTACCTTGTAAACTAAATGGATTTTTTCATAAATTTTGATGAATTTTCATCAAATCTAGTCACGTCTGCTTCATAGCAGCCATAGCTAGCTTTGATGAAACATATCAAACAATAATTTATTGTCTTTAAAATACTCCGTTTATTTAGCGGGTTAAGAGTTAGTCGCGTGTATATTTCTCTTTCAATTCAGTGTGTAACCATTCATGAGATTCAAGGACGGAATTAAGTTTTTTAGGTTTCAAGTAACTAGCAATTTAAGCACTTTCAACCAGATTTTTCTCTTGTAAACTGAATGGATTGTTTTCACCAAAGATTCCTAAAAATAAATGTAGATGAATTTTCATCAAATCTAGTAGCGGCAGCTTCATAGCAGCCATAACTAGCTTTGATGAAAAATATCAAACAATAATGTTTTACCTTAAAACTACTCGTTTCTTTAGAGGTTAAGAGTTAGTTGCGGGAATAATTCTGTTTCAGTTCAGTGTCCAACAATTTAATGAGATTCAAGGAGGGATTCAAGTTTTCTAGTAACAAGGGGGGAAATTGGTAATTCTCGATAGAAACTTTCACCAGGAAACACAGTTTTTTTAACCGCCGTTTCACAAGCAGACCTCCCACCGATATGGGTGGATGATATACAGTACGAGGAGAGTGAATTGTAACTAAAACACCCGCGGAGTGGAGTTATCACCCAAATTATAACTTTCAAATGTTGTGCATATCGACAAAAAACACAAGCAATGTTTCAGCCAATGGACTTCCGGGTTTAACCCGGAGGTCCATTGGCTGAAACTTTGCTTGTGCTCGTTATGCTTTGCAATAAATTTGCAATTATTGCTTGGGTGGAATCTCAACTCTGTGGGTGATTTAGTGATAATACATTCTCCGCGTACTGTAGGCAGACGATTTGTGGACGATATGGGTGAACACTGGTGGACAATCTCGTTCTATTTTAGGGGGTAATTGTGGTATTTTAACTCCTTGCATGATGCTAACGAATATTCCTACCAAGGAGATGACTTCTCTCACCACCGCAATAGGTTTCATTTGGACATTTCTGCCTGATTAAAAAAAACTGATTAAACTGATTCATTGTCTGGGGCACGCGGTCAGTAAGACATATTCCTTATGCAGTTCGTTAGTGACCTAATTTTGTGTGTACTATTTCAATTAATTTCAAATTCCAAATATGAAATTAACTGATACCGTATATTCCATATTAGGTCACTAACCAACCATGTAAAATGTAAACTAATGTTTATTAAATACGATTTTCTTTCCCGAATTACTCATTATTAAACTCCGCAGATATTGCAGCAGTTCGACTGGTATCACGTCGACTCCGGGTGATATATGAACCAAGCTGGATTTATCCCCCTTGATGCGTTACTATGCGCATAAAATTTGTTTAAATCGAAATCACTCACGGTTGTTTGTCGCAATTCGTATGCAATCAAGAAAATTAACGTTACGGGGCACTATGGAGTGGTTTGAAGAATAGTTTTTGTATTATGTTATATTAACCCTTTGAAACCGGGTGGCATCTTCCATGTCAATGAAAAAATGATTGGTCTCGACACACATTCACTTTGCGGCCATCCTACTTAATGAAAACATGACGTATTATGTTCCTGAGTTGGAAAAGCGGCCTTTCGGGTTCAAAAGCTTAATGAATGCAGTAAGTAACGACTAGGTGGGGAACGCGCTGGCCATTTGGTTACGGAATTGGACTTCAGACCCAAAGTGCCACGGTTCTATCCCCGCCAGTGGTAACTGCGTTGTGTCCTTGGACAAGGCACTTCATACAGATTGCCCACACGGGGGCACGGTGGCGCTGCGCACTAATGCGTACTGCACACTTCTCTTCAACCATTGCTAACCCTGCTTGTGTGGAGTTAGAACGTTGCTCGCCGTTGCTCGGTGGTTCTTTCCGGGTACTCCGACTTTCTCCACCCGTAAAACTGTCCGACACGAGGTGTCTATGGCTGTCGAAAATGTCATTATGTCCCAATAAATAAATAAATGAATAAATAACGACAAGGTGGATGAAGAGACGAAAGAAGAGAGAGAGTTCAACGCTGACCAATATTCGTCGTGTGCGGAAATTCGGGAAAAGAGATAGTTCAGCTATCGAAACGTCGCGTTTTCATCAGAGAACAACATGTAAAAGAGGAAACTTCAGCCATTGTGAAAAGAATGAGAAATATTAACACTGTCAGAAAACTGTAACCAACATTATGCAATTATAATTTTGGTTTAATAAAAAAAGAGGTTATTACTTGGTTAGTTTCATATCGGCCGAGATATCAGCCCCAGGTCTTTCTATATTTCTGTATTGGTGTTTAAGGTCACATACTTATGCACAATGGCTAATCGTGACCGTGACAGTTTTACGGGTGAAGGAAGCCGGAGGACCCGGGGAGAACCACCGAGCATTGACGACCAACTGTCTGCTCCTCAACATTCTAACTCTGTTCAAGCTCCGCTCAAGCAGAGTTACAGCGGTCGAAGACATGTGCACCATCGACGTGCAGTACGCCTTAGTACACGGCGTCATGGTGCCCCCGTGTAGGCAACCAGGATAAAGTGCCTTGCCCAAAGGATACAACGCGGGTCGCCCCGGACGGGGATCGAACTCGGGACTTCCAGCATAGAAGTCCAACAGTCTACCACTGAGCCACCGCGCTCCCATCAGCCCTAGGTAACTTCACAGTTGCATTCGAACTTCGGTCTCAGGGTGATATGAAGTTACCTCGAGTTGAAATCTCTGCCGATATGAAACTAAGCAAATAAGAACCTCTAGATATTACCTGTAAAGAAAAATCGCACAGGGACACACGAATCTAAAACTTTAATAAAGACTAGCCAACCAAAAAGGAAACTTAACTGCGGCCATTCTCACTGGTTGAACGTGTATTTTCCATGTACATGCTTTACGCCTCAGGACAACAAGTCACCACGCTTCAACGTGGGGGGGGGGGGGGGTTAATTGCCATCGCCAAGGAAACGACAACAGCGACTCTCAATAGATTCAGTTGTGGCGCGGGGGGGGGGGGGGGCTCTAGCCCCCCCCCCCGTCGGAGAGGTCCCCCCCCCCGTCGGAGATTTTTAGTCAGTCCGTCGGAGAGTCTCGTAAACACGACTTCATGAGAAATATCCGACAATCGAATGTAGATATCTTGTCTTGTCTGTCTCGAACCCGTGTGCAGCACTGGAACTTTGATAGAGAATAGTGAGTCTCACGAAATTCCTAAATGTCGTTCGTCAAACTGGCTTTATAGATGAAATATTTCCCGACCTTATTATAATATGTTTACTTTAACCCTTTACCTAAGGTAACGGCAAAACCGGCCAGCGCTATTCTCAAAAATCGCCAATTAATTTTCATTATTTTTTTTATTTTTTGTCTCAAAAACATAGGTTATGACCCTTCGTTGGAACGAGCTCGTCGAGCTCGTTCCCACGAGGGGTCATAACCTATGTTTTTGAGACAAAAAATGAAAAAAATTAGTTATTCAAGAATTATTTTTGCAAGTGTCGTCTGCTTTTCAGGTTACATGTAGGTAAAGGGTTAAATAATCAACAAACATACTCAATTTGCTTCTATTTTGGTTCTCCAATTTACCAATTTTCACTCATTTTCCTTCGTTTGGAAGGTCAAATGTTATAGCCCCCCTGTCGGAGAGGTCAGCCACCTGTCGAGAAATCCCTGTCGCCACCCCTGATTAGATTGCAACGCAATATCTCTCTCATTGCGCCTATCAATTGTCAACCTGCCCCTATCAAGTAGCAAAAACACGTTAATTCTCATTCCATCAACTTTCCACCTGAGATCAATTTAATGAGGTCTCTTGACGAAAGCCTGTAACTCCAAATGATTCTGACCAGATTAATTGTCACAAACATTATATTGTATTGAAGATGGGATATCAAATTATAATCAAAACCTCGATTCTAATTTTGCGTGACTGTTGGAAAACGGAGAAAGTATCATATGGTGTTTGTCTCAGCACGTCAATCGTAATTGTATACACCTTGGACTTCTTTACGCACCCTCTGAAATGTTTCACGACAGTGAAGTTGCTGTTACTGATTAATATGTTTTAGTGATTACCATGTCTTGCAGTTCCTTTCATCTTGTAAAACATGATGTTTCTGGTTGATAGCGCACCCCAAATCCGGTAGCGCTACGGGCGCATGGATACATTCTATGTGCGTTTCAGTGATCAACCGAACATTATGTCCCAAAAATGTTTAAAAATAATTTAACCCTTTACCTAACATGAAAAGCAGACGACACTTGCAAAAAAAATTCTTGAAAAACTAATTTTTTTCATTTTTTGTCTCAAAAACATAGGTTATGACCACTCGTTGGAACGATTAATATGTTTTAGTGATTACTATGTCTTGCAGTTCCTTTCATCTTGTAAAACATGATGTTTCTGGTTGATAGCATACCCCAAATCCGGTAGCGCTACGGGCGCATGGATACATTCTATGTGCGTTTCAGTGATCAACCGAACATTATGTCCCAAAAATGTTTAAAAATAATTTAACCCTTTGATAACATGAAAAGCAGACGACACTTGCAAAAAAAAAAATTCTTGAATAACTAATTTTTTTCATTTTTTGTCTCAAAAACATAGGTTATGACCACTCGTTGGAACGAGCTCGACGAGCTCGTTCCAACGAGGGGTCATAACCTATGTTTTTGAGACAAAAAATGAAAAAATAATGAAAATTAACTGGCGATTTTTGAGAATAGCGTTGGCCGGTTTTTGCCGTTACGTTGGGTAAAAGGGTTAAGATTTGATCTGTTTATGTGACAGAATTGTTAGATAAATGAATTATCATGATAATGTGCATGTCCTGTGATTTGCATCAGATTCTCGGTGGTGTCCAAAAATGGGATCACAACTCGCCGGCAAAGCCGGCTCATTGAGATCCCATTCTGGACACCGCCTCGAATCTGATACAAACCACAGGACATGCACATTATCATGATAATCGATATTTATCACTTGGTGGGTATGTTATGGGATAGAGTCTATACATCAGTTGCCCAACTGTAAACCCATCGAATGCATTGTACCATTGGTTGTTGTTATGGGTAGTGCGTAATGCTAGAACATGCGACATTGCGGGGCAATGTTGGTTGTTTAGTTTGGAAGAACAGAGTGTACTACCCCTGTAACTGTTGGCCTACCGTGATCCCTTACATGTAAGCCACTAAATACTTTGTATCGTTATACGCCTGTTCTATGCAATCCCAATCTACAGCAACACTAAACCATGCGGAAAATGAAAATCTGTTCCGCACATATGAGCGGAATGGAAATCGTTGACGGACTATTTTTAAATAGAAGCGAAATTTCACTGGAATTTTCTACAAATCGGGCGTCGCAATTACAGTTTGAATCGCTAGCGATAGCTAAAACTCGTTCCCTGAATTCCACTTTGTTCTATGTGCCTGTAGGCTGCCTGTAGGCACATTGAACACATTGGACCTCAGGGGACGAAATAGTAAAATGGATTCTCCTCGCAAATTTGGTTGGCGATAAAATGTGTTCTTTTTTTGACAGTTGTCCAATGAATTGCTGAGTGTCCTTCTAATAATTGTCTTTTATAGACGCGAAGGCGTGTAATAAACACAGAACGACAAGAACTTGTGCCATCGCGGAAGGATAAAACTCGAGGCCAGCGGCCTCTCGTTTTACCCTTCCGCTCTGGCACTCGAGCCATATCGATTAACCCATTCACACACGCGTGTCGTTCTGTGTATACATGCCCTGTAATACACGCATACCACTTTAGACCTATACAATCCCTCCATTCCGTGACCTATTTTGCCTGTTATGACTTCCCAGACATGTGATAGTACCCAGTAACAATGTGTCCACATCATATGCAGCACATAGACACATACTCGATGTGCCGGTAAAAGCCTATGCAGAAATGCATAATGTGCGCGAAACACATACGACTCATCTCGGAAACTGTAAGATTGTGGTGCCTAAAGTGGGGTGCTGAAAGTGGGGTGTGATTTCCATTCACACACAATCATTAGATAACTGTACTGATCGCACGTAATTAACCCTTTACCTAACACTAAAGGCAGACTACAATTCCAAATAAAATTCTTGAATAACTATTTTTTTTCATTTTGTGTCGGAGAAGGGTTAATACGTAACGTGAACCATGATAATTTACCCGGAACATCTGTGCATCTGTGAAATATACCGTGGGAAGGCGTATGTACGTATTCAGCACGACCACAAAGTCTCCCCGAGGGAATACTGTTGGATACCAATTACCAATTAGGAAAATCGTTCATATTGTCTGATATATGAAAGGATACCTAGCTCTGGAGGGCCGACTAATAAATAAATAAATAAATAAATAAATAAATAAATAAATAAATAAATAAATAAATGATGTGATTCTGACGACCTTTTAATGATAACGGTCATATCTTGTCGGGACACTTTTACACGTGCAGAAAGCTTGTCATCGATTTGCCTTGTTTGTCTTGTCGTACGTATTAGCACTCCGCGCCACGGGGCTTCCACGCGGACAACTGGTTTAAAATATTTTTCTGAAGGTCTCAACTCAACACCAGTAGTTCTGGCGAGATTCGTGTTCACGACCTCTCGATCAGATATCCGACTCGCTGCAAGATGGGCCACTTAATCCACCACATCTTTAACTGGTATACTGCTGGGACTCCATATTTGGGCTTTATTCTGAAGTGCAGGTACTAAATTATTCTGAAATATGACGGCTTAATATTCTGTGTATGTTCTTCATAATATATGTGAGGTGAAATTATTGCTTACGCGAGAATTTGCCGTGTTACAGTTTATATTAGAGTGTCTATTACAACTGACTTTTAGCATTGTCAATGACTTGCTAGCTATCCCAGATCACGACCTCTATCCTTGACCAAGTTTTAGAATGTCAAAAAACCATCCATACTCTACTATGAGGCTACAAACCAGGCATACACCCAGGGCTCAAAATAAGTGGTGTCGCGTCGCTTTTTGCTATGCAAAACTTGCAAAAAGCCACACAATGTTCAATTATGTATAGCATTTTGCGATACAAGATAATCAACTGCAGCCTATTAGCCTGCAGTTGATTATCTTGTATCGCAAAATGTAAATGAAAATTTGCAAACAAATGTGGAACATTGCAGGCATAACTCAGATTAACTCTCCATCAAGTATCATTAGCAACTTCATATGTGAGATGAATTCTATTGGTTTAAATTCTTCCTGTTTTTACAACATTTTGCATAAAATGTCCATGAAAAATAACTTCAAGCCCATCAAATTAAAAATCCCAACTTCCATTTTGACAACCCTATTGAACAACCAAGACACCATTTGAAAATATCCAAGTCCTTGCAACCCTCAAAGGCAGTTCAGTTAAAAAAAAACGTAGCAAATGTTTCATGTGTTGCAGATCATTTGGAAATGCCCAGAAATGGATGGAAAGTATTCTATCTACTTAGAAGAATTCAATACAAAACAGAATAACACAACTCTTGTACATACAAAAATAGCTATGTAATTTTTACAAAATGCTATTCATTTTTTGGAAATGTATAGCATTTTGCTTCGCAAAGAAAAAAAGTTATTTTGAGCACTGCATACACCACACAACATTACATGGCCTAGCATTTCTAACTACCCACGGGTTAATACAAACCATTGGGTGGTTTTGGAATATTAAGAGATAAAGACACCGGGAAAAGTTGCGCCGTCAAAAAGCTCCTATAGGAATTTAACACTGTTGCACCGGTAAAGCTCCGGGTAATTAGTCGGGCTGTCATGATTAATCGATCAATCGATTGTCGATCGGTCACGCCGAAATCGATTAGTATTTTTCGTTGATGAATAATCTGTAAATTCTTTCCCGTTTAGGACGTTTAATAATTAAAAAAATAATTGATGAAAAAACTATTGTTTCTAACGGTAAAGGGTCAAGAACGTTGACGTTAAACCCCAAGACGCCGTTAGAAGCATTTGCCTTTTAGGTACATTCAATGATTTGATGTTCTGAACTTTTGAACCGTCAGTGTAATAAGCAAGACTGGTCGGCGTTGCGAACTTGCGAAGTTCATAACTGACGACCGGTCTTGATCATTATACTGACTGTTTAAAAGTTTAGAACATCAAAGCTTTGAATGTACCTAAAGGAGGGTCGTCTTCGTTGTTTACTTGAGGTAGGTCAACTGACTTGAACTTCATTTGTAACGACTTCAAAGAGAGAGAGGGGGAGGGGGGGAGGGGTTCTAGGTACGATTAATCGATTATTATCGATTATTAATGATGATTAATCGATTCCTAAATTAAAAAATCGTGTCAACTCAAGTAATTAGGGTAGTCCGGGTACAGGCTGTACTACTTCCTAACGGAAATACCTCTGAGGGATTTAAAAAAAAAAAGATAACGAGGTGACCGTCGATAATAAAGATAACGGGAAAGGGAGTAAGTTAAATATATGTATATGGAAGCACAACTGTAGCGTTAGTCTCTTGCTATTTTTATACGACGAGTTTAACCCTTTACCTAACATGAAAAGCAGACGACACTTGCAAAAAAAATTATTGAATAACTAAATTTGTTCATTTTTTGTCTCAAAAACATATGTTATGACCCCTCGTTGGAACGAGCTCGTCGAGCTCGTTCCAACGAGGGGTCATAACCTATGTTTTTGAGACAAAAAATGAAAATATTTTGAAAATTAATTGGAGATTTTTGAGAATAGCGCTGGCAGGTTTTGGCCGTTACGTTGGGTAAAGGGTTATAACGTGTGGGTACAATTTTTTCCAGTTTAAGACATATTGGGGGTTCTTGGAAGACGTATTAACCCTATCTATTTTAAGATCTATCTGAGAATATTATTTTTGACCCTCTGCGGGATAGAGACGTCCAACCTGTCATGTTTACAGTTGTGGGGTGTACACAGGCCTATCTGAAATCGCGAAATCTGAGAGCGTATTAACCCCAAGAGTTACGATTCGTTTTTGAAACAGCATCTTTTCGAAATTTCTTTCTAATGTCAGGCTTCCGCCAGTAAAAGGTCAAATTCATGTGACGTAATTTTGCACTGCCTTTACAATATATGTCAGCTATGGTGGAAAGTTTGGCTTTTGCCAAGGTACAAATCGCTGCATGTTTCTCTGCATACTTCGCCAGTCTGCGAGTAATAAATTTCCCAAGAATACTACCAAGAACGCGCCCCACTCAGCGGCATCTAGAGATATACCTATTGGCGCAGCGACTTTGGTAGATAATAATTCAACCTCGCCGACTTCAAGCCCTAAGCTGGCTGCGGTTAGGGACGTTTCAATACCTGCAACATTAACCACTACTTCGTTCTGAGAGAGCATGTTTGGCATGTTCTGCAGTTAGGCGAGCTTTTACATCACCAATTTCCCGGATACGGTAACTATTTCCTTCGTCGCTTAGTTATGGATACAAACCCATTTCTACTTAATTGACCCTAAAATGAGTTGGGTTAAAAATCAACCCAGATCAACTGGGTTGAGTGAATATGAACCCAATTGGGTTCATATTCACTCAACCCAGTTGATTTGGGTTGATTGTAACCCAAATGATTTTAGCATGAAGCTATTATATGTCATATCGAAGTATCTCTAAATAATCATTACACTGTAAGAATTTACCGTAATTTTTTACGGTCTTATGACCGGCAGCTAGTTTTCAGGCATATGACCGTACGCATTACGGCAAACCGTAAAAAAAATTTAACTGTCATTTGCCGTATATTTCCGTATTTTTTTTCTCACGGTTTGCCGTCATTTGTGCGGTCATATGCCTGGAAACTAGCTGCCAGTCTTATGACCGTAACAAATTTCAACCATCATTTGCCTTATTTTCCCGTAAAAATTACCATCAAAATAATTACGGTCAAAATGACCGGAGGCAGAGTTCCAGCCATATGGCCCTTAATCAACTGAAAACCATAATTTAAAAAGGGTAAACAAATCCCTGGGTATGCCGGCCTTAGCGGAGATCCGTGGCCACAAGCCATAAGATCCATCAAATATCGGTTACCCAGTACAAACAGACTGCTATTCTGCATGATTACCGAAACAATTATACGCATAAAACATTGACGTTATTTGAGTTTCATGTCCAAGACTGCAATTAACATGATTCACTTGGCCACAAACCTACAAATTGATAGTAATATGTTGTTGTTCGTCTTCAAAAGCATCAGGCGTCCTTCTTGGAAATGACTTCTAGAGTGGCATATGGCAAGACCGATCCCATAATTCACCATTTTTACCGCCGTGCGACGTAACTGGACAGCGTGACGGGAGAAATACGTTCATTGGATCAAATTCGCGGGTTTGTCTACGGCAACACCGTTAAAATTAATTTACGGCCTCGAGACCGTTGTATTTGACAGTCATCTGACAGTAGTTAACCGTATAATTGCGGTAATTTTTACAGTGTAGTCAGTTATAGCATAGTACACCGTAAACGCTGAAGCTGTATAGGTCCGAAATGGATGGTACTAATCTGGAGAACCCAGAACCTGGCGCCTGTTATTTTGAGTTCTACATCTGCCAGTGTAATAGTAACTAGAAACTGTCTGTCATCGGGTATAATGATAACATCCCTTTTCTTCACATGCCGTCGTAACCACTTTGAATTCGAAACCACTTTGAATACAGTCCTTGTAACATAGGGACGGAGTCAGACGGTGGGTCACACATGGTTGCCTCGCCGATTGTCGCTAAATCCAACAACATTTATGGCATCACCAGCAGCAGCTTCAGCAAACCTACTTTTTTGTCTTTAGTATTCACCACATGCCCAGCCTCAGTCTCATTAATGCAGATGGGCTTCCCATCAAATGGAATAGATGAGGATAAGAAGGTGCCACCGTTTTGATGCTTATGCAGCTCTCACCCTCGCATAACCCTTTACCTACCATGAAAAGCAGACGACACTTGCAAAAAATAGTTTTTAGTAACTACTTTTTTCATCTTTTGTCTGAAAAACATAGGTTATGACCCCTCGTTGGAACGAGCTCGTTCCAACGAGGGGTCATAACCTATGTTTTTGAAACAAAAAATGAAAAAATAATGAAAATTAATTGGCGATTTTTGAGAATAGCGCTAGCCGGTTTTTGCCGTTACGTTGGATAAAGGGTTAAGCTGGAGGTAAGTTTGAGCGATCTTGAAGTCGAGTTCTCACCCACCCTCACGTGCGACAGGGTTCCTGTAAATAGCCCATCGGTTAGTTCCGCTCGGAAGGAGTTCATAATGTTTCCACCTGGCCGGACTTCCATATCCAAATCGATCGCCAAGGTCAATAGCTGTAGCTTGCGAGGGGGGTGGGGGGGGGGGGGGGTGGTAGTATGGGGTGTTGGCGCTGAAGCACTTGGAACAGCAGGATGAATCTCTTTCCTGGAGAGCGGGAATGCGTACAGTTCATTCTCTGCTCCTGAGCCCCCGAAGCCGGATATATCTGCAAGATCGGCTATCTGAAGGGTCACGCACAGCCTCATACCATACATATACCTGGTCCTTCCGTATCTGTCACTTTCTCGAATATGTAGTGTTACTGGTAGGTAATCTATATGTTGTTTGTGCTTTCTTTATCCGAAACTTGAATTGTGAGCTGGCTGGTGGTGTCTTATCTTTCATTTTCAATTGGTGCAGCACAGTCTGTGCTATTCACATATGAGTGATGGACGCAGACCTCACGATATATTATCAGCCTCGGAAGCTCGTCCTCCAACCGCGTAGTGTTGGTATTCCGCCCGCATTAAAACCCAAGGTACACCCAGCGTTCTTAATTGCACAATCACACTGCCTGTCTTGATTCACAGACAGCCGGAAGGTGTTTGATGGCTCAGCACATCTCCAGCACTGGCTTTCTAAAATACCCCCTCATTCAGCTCGCGGGCGTTGTAGCAGCCATAGGGTTTTTTTTATGTCCTCCACAGGGACTCTACCGACCTCCGCAGGCTTCAGAATCTGAAATGCATTGTAGCCGAGAAGAGAAGGTGGTACGATACTTCGGCGAGGGCACACTCAAATACTAACGGATGGGGCCGTAAAATAGCTGTCCTCTGTTCGGAGAGACACACATGCCGTGCAGGCTAAAAATCACTCGGTTGTATTCGAAAAGAGTGAGGCCACGACATTGCCGCTACGAAGGTCATCCTAAACACCTGCGCCATTGGACCAAGGAGAGAAGTTAATAAAGTTGCCTAACTTTCTCTCTACTATTTGTAAAACAAATAAGCTTAAAACTGAAATACTGAAATACGAGCTCCGGGGCAGGAGCATATATTGCCCCTTTACCAAACGAATCGCCCGCATCCACCCGCGTAATATGCAAATTCAGCGGTTGAAAAAATATTATTTTTCAAAACATTTCGACAAAACCATATCATGTGACCCCTCGTTGGAACGAGCTCGTCGAGCTCGTTCCAACGAGGGGTCACATGATATGGTTTTGTTGAAATTTTTGGAAATATTTGAAAAAATGATATTTAAAATAATAAATTTTGATATCGTCTGCGTTGTGCAAAGCTTAAACGCCCTCTGATATCACGAACATAAGTATTGCTATGTTATAGTAGTATAAGTACAAGTAAAAGTATAACCTTCACTTCAATGGAAAGTATTATTACTCATTTAAAATTATACAAGCTTGCTGATTGGTCAGTAACCAATGCATACAGTGCGGTATTTAATTGGCAAGGGGAGTACGAAGTTCAACGGGGTATATGAGAATATCACGTGACAGCTATTAGGGGTGTACAGATATGCTATGGTACACGACGCCGATTTCCATTTTACCTGTCACCTCAAACATTTTCATCAGAAATAATAACCATTCATACTCACAAAAAAGCGATATTGTTTCATGAGAATATTCTGAACACTTGAAATAAAACATGTATATACCCCCAATGTCCGATTTTACTGTCGAGAAGATTGATTATGTTGTGGGGTTTCTCCTCTTGAGACCCGTTGTGGTTTCGAGAAACATGCAACCAACTTCATAATATGAATTATCTCTTCAGTAAAACTAAGTAAAGCACTTGTACAAGTTTGAATATAGTGTCCCCGATTCTCCAAGACACACACAACACCACTGTATCGAATAAAACACGTATACAGTCAACTTGTGTCACACAATAATAACGACGCCTCATTTCCCAACGCCCTTGAATCGAAGTCTTTCAAATATTTGAGTTCAATTGATGGAAAATAACTCCAAATCGTGGGAGCGCGGTGGCTCAGTAGGTAGAGGTGCAGGCTGCAAGCCGAGAGATCCTCGGTTCGAATCCCACCTGCGGCAACCGCGTTGTGTCCTTGGGCAGGACACTTCATCTCCATTGCCCACGTGGGGGCACGATGATGCCGCGTACTAAGGCGTACTGCACGTCGATGGTGCGCATGTCTTCAAACAATCTAACCCTGCCTGTGCTGCTGTGCGGAGTTACGATGTTGGGGAGCTGGCAGCTGCTCGTCGTTGCTCGGTGATTCTCTCCGGATACTCCGGCTTCCTCCACCCGTAAAACTGTCACGGTCATGATTAGCCATTGTGCATAAACATGTGACCTTAAACATCAATAAATACTCCAAATCGCACCTTTTCAATAATAAGAAAGATTTGTTTCTTTCAGTTTCTCTAATTGTTACTTTTATCACGGTTTTCGTCACTGGAATACGGTTTGGGGATGATGTAATAAAACACAACTCGACATGCTGAAAGGACAGAGTAATAAATTCGCCACACGGTGTTTCAGCAGGGCGTACGGGAATGTACTACCCTTCTGGGATTCGTATTCCAGAAGGGTAGTGCAGTCTCGCAAACACTGTTGAAACACAGTGTAACTGATAGTATTCCAGAACAACCGTTCCGATATGATGCGGGTGAAATTTATACCACCATTAACTATTCTACTATATATAAACAGCCTATGACATAAATTTTAGCTTTACACACCAATGGTGGTGAACACGCCAGCAATAGAATTTCAATAGTTAAAATTTTCACCTACAGTGCAACTACATTCAAGTTGACCTTTGGTGACTTCGCCTTGCATTCAAACTTGTCTAAATTTATCGCCCGTAGCCTCGCGAAGAGAAAAATGAAATCGGCAATTATTTATTACGTTTTAAATGAGTTTACCTCAGAAGATACCAAAACTTAACAAACATGTGTTGCCTTATGTTAATAAAGTAACCATAACTCGAAATAGTATGTTATTATGTTATTAAAATGAAAAAGCCCCGTGATTTGAGAATTTCTTTTTCCATTTCGTTTCTGCGTTAAAATTGACAGCGGAAGTACCGCCCACCGGTGCTCATGTAAACAAAAACAGGTCCGCACGTATTTAAGTCTGCTGCTCAGTAAAATCGAGAAAAAAATAATAGCGACTCTTAACAATCTGACGATCATGGTATAAATAAAATATCCCCAGAGTAGCTTGGTGTACCAAATGTTCACCACTCGTGGTGAAGTGGTGTTAACCGCGAGCCTTCGGCCAGCGGTTGTACAAGTTTGAATCACTGTGTCCCCGATTCTCCAAGGCACACATCACACCACTGTATCGAATAAAATACGTATACAGTCAACTTGTGTCACAAAATAATAACGACGCCTCATTTCCCAACGCTCTTGAATCGAAGTCTTCCAAATATTTGAGTTCAATCGATGGAAAATAACTCCAAATCATACCTTTTCAATAATAAGAAAGATTTGTTTCTTTCAGTTTCTCTAATTGTTACTTTTATCACGGTTTTCTTCACTGGAATACGGTTTGGGGATGATGTAATAAAACACAACTCGACACGCTGAAGGGATAGAGTGATAAATTCGCCACACGGTGTTTCAGCAGGGCGTACGGGAATGTTCTACCCTTCTGGGATTCGTATTCCAGAAGGGTAGTGCAGTCTCGCAAACACTGCTGAAACACAGTGTAACTGATAGTATTCCAGAACAACCGTTCCGATATGATGCGGGTGAAATTTATACAACCATTAACTATTCTACTATATATAAACAGCCTATGACATAAATTTTAGCTTTACACACCAATGGTGGTGAACAGGCCAGCAATGGAATTTCAATAGTTAAAATTTTCACCTACAGTGAAACTACATTCAAGTTGACCTTTGGTGACTTCGCCTTGCATTCAAACTTGTCTAAATTTATCGCCCGTCGCCTCGGGAAGTGAAAAATGAAATCGGCAATTATTTATTACGTTTTAAATGAGTTTACCTCAGAAGATACCAAAACTTAACAAACATGTGTTGCCTTATGTTAATAAAGCAACCATAACTCGAAATAGTATGTTATTATGTTATTAAAATGAAAAAGCCCCGTGATTTGAGAATTTCTTTTTCCATTTCGTTTCTGCGTTAAAATTGACAGCGGAAGTACCGCCCACCGGTGCTCATGTAAACAAAAACAGATCCGCACGTATTTAAGTCTGTTGCTCAGTAAAATCGAGAAAAAAATAATAGCGACTCTTAACAATCTGACGATCATGGTATAAATAAAATATCCCCAGAGTAGCTTTGTGTACCAAATGTTCACCACTCGTGGTGAAGTGGTGTTAACCGCTGGCCGAAGGCTCGCGGTTAACACCACTTCACCACGAGTGGTGAACATTTGGTAATCAAGCTACTGTGGGTATATTCTATATATACAAGACAGCTGACTTCTACAAGTCACAAAAGCTCTCAGACATTAATGAGATTCGTGCCTGTGTAAACCAACAGTACAGTCTGGAAATCGCCAGCTTTGAAACCCACCACTGGGATACATTTGTCAACTATAAACATTCTCAGATAAATTTTGTTACAATCATCAATCACTGACGAGCATATTCAATGTAATATTTCTGGCGGAATCAACTGAACTTTGTTCTTTGGTGTACAACAAGCAGGTGTGGAGTTTTCGCAATCGATCATCTGGGCGACTCCACAGACTTGTTCGCTCAACGTTTTTGTTATATCATTTCTACTAGCAATCATGGCGAATACTATCCGAACTAAAGGCAGCGTTGCTACAAGACCATACTTGAATTAGGTATGATAACACATATGGCAGACGCTCCTTTGCAAACCTGTGCAATGAGTTCGAGGTGGTACCCCGACACCGACTGGAGAGCAACATACGACCATAACGACGGCTTGGGTACTCTCTACCAAGTCAAGCCTCATTACCATCCACCAGAACGCACTCGACATCCCGCGAGTCATAGATTTGACCACCCGGTCACATTCACCAAGCGGTCTGGGCATGTTCATACTCATGCAGATTTATTCAGGCAAGAACGCACATTCACAGCGGACGAGCAAAAAATATTTACAGGTCTGGGGCTGAGGGGATTATTGACTGTTAGAACGTTCGTCTGTGCAGCCATAGGTTCACAGTCTCAAATCCGATCATCGATATTGGCACGGACACTGCATTCGATGTACAGAAGCAGTTCGTGACGAATTTGGAACACGCCATGACCAAACTACTGGACCTGCAGAGTGCAATCAAACTTTATCAGGACGTTCTGTCTCGTGCTAAATCAAAACCTGTTCGGTGCCAACCTCTACATGGCCCCTTCAGATATGGAACTGGGAGAGCTATCGTACGGTATTGCGGAATATAATGAACGAAATCCACGGATTCCCAGGGGGTGGGGGTTAACGATGATGTGAATGCTCTGCGGCTTCATACGGCTTTGCCATCCTTGCCTGCCGATCCCCAGGACCCCATGGTCGCCGTTCCGCTGATAAGCATGGCTGCCGGGCGCACCCCCACCAGAGGCCAAGTCCTCTGAATAAAACTGTAGTGTTGCCGTGGGCCTAGTGGCGATTTGGTTCATCACGACGATAATCAGTCTCGAGCAGCAACAAGAAGCAGACCCCGACTGCGAGGACTATAACCCACAAATTTGACGAGGCTACCCCAAGCGAACCGATCGTTAATCTTCTAAGTTACGCAGGCACCGCGCACTGAGGGGTCGAATGAGTTCATCAATACCACCTTCGACATTTTTAGTGAGGCCTCTTTTTTTCCAAAGCAACATGATCGTCGAGCTCAGACCGTTTGGCAAAGTTACTGATTAGCTCACAGTGAAAAGTCTGCGTTTGGCCTGTCGTGTCTCTGAAGCTTTCTGATGCTGTCCAGCCCATTGGACTTGAGAGGAGGATCATCGTAGGTTTTAAGTGCTATTTCTTGCTCTTCAGTTGACTGTCCTTTACTCAACTGTCCCCGAGAAAGAACACTACTGACGATATGGTCAAGAGAATTAAAATAGTCGCCATGTCATTGCGAAGAGTATCTGATGCTTGTCCCAAATTTTGCAGTTCTACACTGTCTACAGTTGCAGCCGCCTCACTCAATTCATTTTCAGCCGTTTTTCAAGTTTTTGCCAATCTACGAATCCCAGCTCATCTCGGTCGAGAGCACTACTACCACACCGACCTGCGAGAGTAAATACGCGCAAATATCTACCCATCCTTCCTGAGCCCAAGCTAAGAGTAATATCTTCCCAATGCAGGAGTTTGCCCTGTTTGCACAAGAGCTTTGTAGTAGTCGTTAACACCTGCTTGCAGAATCTCGTCCTGCAAGGCGTCCCCTTAGCCCTTTCAACAATGGCGCCCTGAAAGGTATCATTTCAGTCAATATTGTCAACGGCGAAGTGGGCGAAACCGTTCTAATTTGTTGGGAGGTTCAGTAGTAATTTAATCCAACAGCTGTGTCGAGCTGTTGGATTAAATTATTACGGGTCTCGCTTCATATATTCTGCTCTTTATATATCGTCTGCTCGTACACTATCATTTTTTCTTAACGCAAAAATTATTGCACACAGGGTTAAAGGGGATAATCTCGACTCCCATCTCCGGCGTCTGCGGATCTGTCAGTTGCTTTGCGAGAGATATCGTCGTCTGGGTTAACATCATCAAAGTCGAATGTGGAGTTATGTAATTCTACGTCACCTATGTTATACTTCCAGCGGAACAGTTTTGTTTTATTATAACGTTTGAATATGAGGAATTCAGATGGCTGTTCAATACAGAATATATACATTACGCAGAACAACGATGTCTTCCAGTCAATACGGGCGCAGGTTAAACCCATAACGCAAGCCGCGAGACACGCTGGGTGTTAAAGGTATCCGGAAACCGGTTATGGTAACAAATTCCCACTCGACGATACACCCATATCAGCAGTTGCTGGTTGTTTTCCCCAACCTACGAGCTCTTGCTGTCACTGTGCCTGGTACCGCGCGTCTCACCTTCACCATAGACGTGACCTCAAATTACACTAGCAGTACACCGCCCAGAATCTAGGTCGTCCCGTGTAGGGTCCTACGAATCACAGATTTTCGATTCGAATCGAATCTCGAACGAATCAGGTCTATTATTTGAAATCGAATCGATCCTCGGATCGAATGAGGGGCGTCTAGAAGGTTACCGATTGTGAAGGTGCGGGGGGGGGGGGGGGGGGGGTAAATATGATTTGTTCCTACTGTTATGGCTAAAGTCCCGACTGATAAATCATTCAAACTACATCATCAAGGCATGCCTTCGCCAAAGACCTGCCTTGATGATGTAGTTGGAATATATTACACAGGAATGGTTATAGTTAACCCTTTACCTAACACGAAAAGTAGACGACACTTGCAAAAAAAAAATTCTTGAATAACTAATTTTTTTCATTTTTTGTCTCAAAAACGTAGGTTATGACCCCTCGTTGGAACGAGCTCGACGAGCTCGTTCCAACGAGGGGTCATAACCTATGTTTTTGAGACAAAAAATGAAAAAATAATGAAAATTAATTGATGATTTTTGAGAATAGCGGTGGCCGGTTTTGACCGTTACGTTGGGTAAAGGGTTAAAAACACAGGGACGTGTGCAAGAGTTTTCAGTGCTGAGTACTGCGCATGGCTAGCCACTGTCAACAGCTAATTGTCAACATTGTTTGGAAACTTTAAATTTGCTGTCAACAGTGGTAGTGACCAGTGGTACTGGAATTAGAATGAGTGGTGGCATGGGTGCAGATGTTATTTATGTTGATGTAGTTGAAATTACATTCATGTTTTTAATTTTTAGCGTTATTTATGTACAATTTTCCATCTGCGCTAGATACTTGGAGAGACGCCATAGATGGGTGATACCAAGCGCTATTCCCGTGGAAAGATTCGAAGGGAAACGAATCGGGCAGCCGATTTCGAATCGAACAGAATAGCAACTTAAGATTCGAAATCAAATCGAATCTTGAAACTTCGAAGGCGGTCTTGGTGGCTTGGCTAGAGATTTCTGGCATCGAGGTCATGTTTATTGACGACAGCCACCTGTATCATTGCAATGTTGATCTCTGGAAGACTGGAGGGACGCAAAAATGAACAGTACCAAGGAATTGATACCTCAGCCGACAGGAACGTTACTGAGCTACAGGTCAACGTGGGTGAAAACGATGACACAGAAGAAGAAGGCATGGCCATCGCTGATGCATACAGCAACAAGTTCCTTATTCGCTTGGATTTCGAACTCCTGGAGAATCACACGTCCCAGCGGTCCCACTACTAGAGCGCGCTCGGGGGTAGGTTAAAGCATGATCCAACCTTCAGTGACTACAGTCGGGTTTTCAGAACCACATGCGACACTGCTACAAATTTCAGCATTGACAATATCACACTGGAGTATGACATGGTTATCTTGCCAGACCTGGCTAGACTGATTTACAGTCAGTACGCATGGCGCATCACCATCCTCTTTGGCCATATACACCGCAAATAGCCAAAGAATAGTGTGATAGGCTATGAAATATCAACCTGAACAGACCAGCGAGAAGCATGACTGGCATTCTGACACTCTTCGAGGACCCAGCTGACGCGGGTGCAACTTACTTTTTAACACCCCCAAGATCTCAAACTGAGACTGTAGGCGCCACCAACCGGATCATCGATGCCGGTGAGAAACGGCACATTAACCCTTCACCCAAAGTAACGGCCAAACCGGCCAACTCTATTCACAAAAATCACCATTTATTTATCATTATTTTTTAATTTTTGGTCTCAAAAACATAGCTTATGACTTCTGATTGGAACGAGCTCGGTGAGCTCGTTCCTATGAGGGGGGTCATAAGCCATGCTTTCGAGGCAAAAAATGAAAAACATTAATTATTCAAGAAGCTTGTTTTCAAGTGTCGTTTACCTTTCATGTTAGGTAAAGGGTTAAACACCTACTTTTGATTCCCAACATCGCTGTTATATCTCAACAATATACTGATACGATACGATGTATCAAGTGTCACGCTGAACCTCACTCAGCGATCATCTGTGCCCAGACCGGCTGCGGGAAGACCGTTTTCGTATGTGACAAGCTGGAAGATCCCTACCCAGCACTTTCAGATACTCTGCCCAACTATAGGGTGTAACAAAACGAACCAGGTCGTCCGCTGAAGGATCTGGTCAGACACCAAAATCTACAACGTCGACTCCGACAACACGACAATTTGCGGGCTTTTGACAACCAACCACACCCCGTACATAATCAATGCCTCACCTCAAAGGTTCTTAAGAAGAAAGAAATGCCGGCCTTCAGTCATGCAGAGCCGAGTGTATGGGTGCTGACCCAAAATACAACGAGGTCCTGAAAGGCCCGAAAGAGAGCAGATACGCCGGGTTGCCCTGTTTCACTGCAACGACCGTGAGAATTACGTAGAGTGTCTTGGGGAGAATAATGTGATTCCTGCACGCGAGGAGCGAGCTGCAGAGCGACAGCTACTGTCCGAAACCACACATGTCACGCTCCTACCAAAGGCTGATTATTCGGCTGCTCTATATGTGCTAATATAAGCAAACATGTGGAAAGCCTTTCTCCTCGCTTTCTCAGCATGCCAGGTTGCAATATTGTGTTGTGGAGCTTATAGGTAATTTAGACTTAGGCGATGGGCGACGATTGTCTTTCACAAATTGAGAAAGTTGGGGAAACTGTTCCGTTTTGAGAAATACAAAAACTGAAACACGGACTGCAATGACATTGTCGGCTGTCTTCTGAAGGCTGACGCTAGTGTCATTGAAGTCCACACACAGGAGAATATTTATACAAACTATCGACATCATCCAGGGGCGGCTCAAAGATAATATCAACCAAGGGTTGATGCGGAACTGCATAGAAAGCGAGCAAGGCTCGCCGCCTTGTTGTGGGAGAGAGGAGAGGTGGGGGGGGGGGGGGGGGGTAAACAATACTTTGTACGACCTCTCGCCACTGAACAGATCAACATCATAAACGACGACGAGGTTCTGAGGCTTCACACAAGTTACGAGGCGCGGCAAGACGCTACGATGACGAAGACTCCGGTTACAGAAGTCCTATAGCTTTTTGGCGGTAGCAGTCCGTATATATCGACCCATCCCCACAACCAGCCAAAGACGATTTCAGACCTAGAAGCTGACCCATTTATTGGACATGCTCTAAGTACGGCGATGTGTGAGCTGTGCCACAAGTAAGGTATTACCTAGCTCCACTTACCGCGGCGCTGACAACATCTAAGCATTGCCAGTTTAAACAGGTCTGTCCTCTGACAATTTCGAAAAATGCGCAAAAATACATCGACAGAGATGGCATCAGTGACGGTGCAGACACCGGAGAGGGTAACAGCCTCGTTTATAAATCTCAGAAGGGGCTGCGACAAGAAGAACGAAACATGAAAATTAGCTGGAAGAGTTACGTGAGGCTAAAGCTGCGATACACGAGAACGGCCTTGAGACAGATGTTCCAGTGCACGATATGTTTCAACAGCATGAGCGTGTAAGAAGCCAAGAGCGACAAGCTGGGACATCACAAAAGTGGACGCCATACACATTCGGTACTCCGTGGTTAAAGGGACTTATGGCTGCTGATCCACCGAACACCACCCCATGGTCTGATACGTGATATAACATCACCAGCGGTATCGGTCCCCGAATCTAACACATATACACAGTCTAAACATCAAGAGTATGATGCTAATTTAAAGGTTATGCGGGTCCCATTCTATATGCAACAGTAATCATATCTTCCCTAAGCACGGACGGAAAGATACTATTGATCATGGCCTACTACTAGGGTGTGGTATCTGTCTTGACCATGGGCTATGGGCGCCTTGTCAAAATGGCGATAGGAGATCCACCTCCAAAACTTGGTTTAACTCCTGGAAATGTGGGTTTGTTTGACGTTGGATACAAAAGATATCATTAGTTACACAGTTTGTTGGTGGCCTAATATGGTATATATGTTTCAGTTAATTTCATATTGGACGAGAGCGAAGCCACCAACAAACTTCGCTCGAGTCCAATATGGAAGTAACTTTCACCATATATACCATATTTGGCCACCAACAAACTGTGTAACGAATATATCTTACCGACTGCTGCATCGATGCACAGAACTAATAACAACAGCGATCAAAATTAAATGAGAGAATTCTACAATGTGTTCACGTGTCTTTGCCTTGTTACAATTCACACAGGCACTCTCCCGTAAATAGTAACAAGGCAAATTCATACATACCAAACAGTTTCATTTCGAAGGTTACATGACACATATCCACAGAATATGAAGCCTTTTAAATTGCCTAACCTGCACTTCAGACCAAATATGGGCTTCCAACACTCAATCTTTCAACTTGAAGCGTTTATCGGCTGCCGCCATTTTGAATAATCAATGGACAAAGGGGAGATTACCCATAGCTGTCAGCGTATATTGATGTTGACAGGCAGTATATGGTTTTATATGCAGTCTGCATGTGACGTCTTTGAACCAATGAAATTCCCCGATACTTGTTGGAGGTAAGATATAGCAAGGTATCATACCAGCCGATTTAGTGTGCTATTACTGTTGTAATGTTAGATGTGTCTGTAAGGTACGTTACACCTGTCGTAAATGGTTTCCTTTGCGATGCTGATAAAGGCAGCTCTAATGAACGCACTTGCTTTCAGTGGATCAAATTACCTCTTCTCAACGTTACGAAATTGAGGTATTGACTCCCAGAGGAAGCGACACGATAATGCCATGGGGCAGTTTCAGGCAGCCCAGACCCAGTGGTCTCGAAAAGGGACAGAACGACTCAACTGGATCAATGAAGAACTCCGGCACCGAGGCCACGCTGTACACACTTCCAATAATGTTGACGATGTAAACGCGAGTAAGCTCATATTGCTAGTGGAGGTCGTCCCACTCTACTCTCCTCAGCATCAACTTTTAGATTTTTATACGCCACCGGATGTACTCGGTGGTTCATCAATTAAATTTTTGATGATTCTAAAAATTTATGTTTGAAATCTAATGCTATTGCCACCGTGGGAATATTGCCCATTCGTAGAAAGAGACCAGACCACGGCGGCCGTACTGTCCTGAGGTCGCAATCCAACATTCACACAAAAACTACAGTCCCAGGGGTTACTGGAAAGGGTTTGCAGCCATTAATAAATTTGTTGAAGCTGCCAAGATCTCAGAATATGTAACTCGTGCATCCTTAATAAAGCAGGCTATTTGGCAGATCTATCTGCAGACACCTCGACACATTCCGAGACCTAAATTTGACGTCTCTGTGCTAAATATCCACCAGGCTGAACTCCTGATTCTACCTCAAGATGCTGTTTGCGCAGCATTCTGCCCCGCGGTCGAAAGGTCTTCATGTATGTCTTGACGTGGTAGATGTGGCCAGTCGCTACAAATCCGATGAGTCTCGGACCTCAAAAGACTCATCTGAAGTAACTAGCACTTTCTCGCGAATTTACGCGCCCAAACACGGTACACTCCTGCATTGGCCCAATTCCTTCAGGTGGACCAGCGCGAGAGTTCACGCGTCCTGTACCCAAGCTGCTGACCAAGCACTGAGTCTCAATCCGACGAGGTAAGAAGGAAGAGATGTTTGAAAGGTTTAACCGTACTCTCGCAAAGCGATTGTTTGAGCATCAGTACAGTTAAAACTAAAAGTCCTGTCCTGAAATGCGCACAAATAGCACGTCGATATGCGCGTTAATCTACGTGATATGACCATAGTAAGGCTATCAAATTCTGAAAATATGGCCTGTGCACAAGCAATGTTTCAGCCAATGGACCTCCGGGTAACCCGGAGGTCCATTGGCGGAAACATTGCCCGTGTTTGCTATGAGTAACCAGGAGAACCTGCCGTGCTTTGGATGCCATTCGATATGGCAATTGCGCGCAATTCATATGCGCAATTAAGTCTAGATAAGCGCACAGTTCGTGACAGGACTTCTAGTTTTAACTGTACACTTGAGACGAGTGGCTTTCTTAAGAGCTTCGCGTGTGTCAACCTCAACCTCTCCGTAGTAATCCACGTACCACTGAAGCCACTCGTGCGACATTTCATCTGATATGGGAAGTGGTTGGCCCACAGCAGACCACCTGAACACCCCTCTTAACTGCCCAGTTCAGGACGGTTTCGAGAATTATTTATTGAACAGTATACAATGACTCGCGCGACGACATACTTCTGGCCCATTCTCCCTGCCGTCCAGTCGTTCTGTCCGCTGTAAGGAAGAAGCTGTGGTAGGTCTGGACCGTAATATCCATACTCCTCATTTCGTTCGCAAGGCGATGAATAGGGTTGAACACCGGATAGTCTCTGTGTCGGAAGAGTTCGATAGCTCTGGTCATCGTCCAGCTACCAGCCGTTTAGGTAGGAGATCTGGTGATATGTGAGTGAGTCGTCATACTGGGGTGCTGAAGCTGAAGAATGTCTTTTTTTCGCCACCAATACCGGTTTTGGAAAATATGCAGAGTGATCTTGAGGCATGTTGAGGGCTTCTCCCTATTCATGCTATTGAGCTGTGGCTACAGGTCTAAACGTCCTATCATCACGGTAACACGAGAAGCAAAATCCGTCAACGCAAGTTCGACAATTCAACTTTCCTCGGGTTGCTGCCACTTTGTCCATCTTGTGCAATGTTGCTTTCTTGACATATATGCTCGCTGTTACCACCCGAACTGCTTCTTTTTATAGAAACATTGCAATATGTTGAGGGGGTTGATATGGGATAGGCTAGCACAGAGCACTCAAATGGGAGTACTGAGGCTGACTTGCGGGTCAGGGTACATAAAATGCTTGTTTACAGGGACGTCGGATACACGGGGGCAGAGGGGACAGTTGTCAACCCTGCCTACGGACCAAGGGGCGATAGGCGACAGACAATGCCCTTCCCAGGTTCGTCACTCAATTTTTGTCGATTATTTATTCTCGAAGTAAAGCTAAAATACACCCCAAATGCGCCCTGGGAGCTTTCAAAATTCAATGGGGGAGTTGGGGAAATTTTCGAGTAGATCCCCCCCCCCTCGGGGGGAGGAGGACACCTCCTCTCAATCCCCTCCATCTAGGGCCGTCGGCCTTTGACACATGCATGCTTCGGAATGTCATGGTGGTATTGCCAGTGCGAATAATTGCCCATTTCCCGGGGTCTGACCCCCTCCCGCCCTGAAGCACCCCCGTCTGTTTACTTTGTCAAACACGTGTATTACAAATTTGTCATACTGATAATCTATCGTAATACATTCCAATGCAATAATGTTCTAATCTCCTTCCTTGTATCCATGCGAAAATAATGAAATAAATAATTGATATTGTACACTAATAAAACAAATGTTAAGCGAGGCCTACTTATCACGTTTCTCGTTTGAATAACGTTCAAAGATGTGTGTGTGACTTTTGTGGATCAAATATTCACGTAAAGTTACAGATGTCGAGTTATATTATTCGGTTTGTTAGCTACCTCTAATTTTGGTCTGTAAAGTTCGCATATCTTTTCATGTTTTCTTGTTTCTTCACATTTCATACGTAACTTTATTCTTGGACGTTATCCACTTCATTAAATTTTCAAGAGGGATTTATCTGCCTTCACTACATGGAACGCTGAGTGATTTTTCTGTACCCGGCAAAAGCACCAGAATAGCTGTAGCTAGCCGACAAAGAGGCCAATCACAATGGGACAATTTGTGCTCCCCCCACCACCCCCATTAAAAAAGCAGTATGGTACATCATTGTGAACGACAATACTGTCCCGAAACACAAAAGTGAAATCATCAAATATTTTTTTTTGTCAAATAATACGATAAATTAAAAAGGAACTGCATTTTGCTATTAAAACACAATAGTCCAAACAAGACCGACACATACTAACCGCGCGCTATATGGGCGTTACATGCAGTGCGATTGAGTGATAGCTAAATAGTTTTGCCATCTTACATGGTGGACCAGATGTCCGTAGCATGTCACGCCCCGACATTCTCTGAAAAAAAAACTTTAACAGTACAATATAATATAGGTTTTTATTACACGCCTGTTCTACTCCGTGTACTCCTGTTCCGCCACCATAAAACTGTCCGACACAAGGTGACCCTGGCTGTCCAAAGTGTTTTTGAACCACATCTACAGCAACACTAAACCATGCGGAAAATAAAAATCTGTTCCGCACAATTTTTTCACAAAGAAGCGAAATTTCACTGGAATTTTCTACAAATCGCGCACCGCAAATACAATTTGAATCCCCAGCGATAGCTAAAAATCGTCCCCGGAATTCCATGTGTTCTACGTGCTAGTAGGCACATAGAACTATTTATTTATTTATTTATTTATTTATTTATTTACTTATTTATTTATTTATTGGTGTTTAAGGTCACATATTTTTGCACAATGGCTAATCATGACCACAATATGAGTATCAACTCAAGACCAGGCGTGAGCGTTAATAAGCCATGTTGCCCATTTTAGAGAGGGTTTGCACCTCCCAAGCATTGGGGACTGGGTCCTACTTTACCAGTAAAACAGAGCCTTCTTACCGCAGTGAACAGGTAGTGTTTCACGTCCAGGGGTTCCGCGGGGAGGCACGTAGAACGCATTAGAACTCAGGGGACGAAATAGTAACACAGGTTTGTCGCAGTATTACGGGGTTAAATCGATGTTCGAAGTGATGAAGGAAAATTTATGTTCTTATCCGTGCTCAGCCGACAGCCAGTGACTGTCGTCTGAACCCCAGTTCGAACGCAAACCTTGCCACCTTATCAATGCCCTGTCCGCTTGGGACTCTTAGGATTCCTGAAGATGCCTGTGGCTGACAACGCCAAAGGGTGATCAACGATAATTCACTGAAAAGATTATTTATTTACATGTACGAAGAAATATAATATGAAACAAATTACTCACAACATTATCCATAAGAATACATTAATTACGCGGATAAAAGTTTATTCTTTGGGGCCCTCGACGTCTCCCACAGCTAGCTGTGTCCGCTGGATCAACCTCACTTCATCTTCATTTTCTCACGGTTTGTGATACGAACAAATTGTCTATTCACTTCTCGTTGCTTCCTCCTCGCAGGGTTACTTCACAGTCATCCGGGATCAACACATATAATGCTCTGCTTGTGTGACTCTATCAGCGTCTCACAGTTCAATCACAATTCAATCGGCGTCTACCACAGTTCACGATCAATTTGCGCCTTGCATGATTTTCACGGGGTTAAGTTATTCTTCGCCTTCAGATATATACTTAACAAAGCTCACATAATATTATTCTGCAAAATGTTCTCAACATCATCAATTCTCGCACCGCCTAAAACTATTTTAACTCGCGAGCTATGCATGCGCTTACTCAAGCTCTTAATACGGTTTCTAGACCTCAACGTTACAGCTTTGACATATTTGGCTACTATGCCACCACGATTCGCAACCATAAACAAACTACTATCGGTTCCTTACAACTCCAATCGCGGTGCCTATGACCTTCGACGGCCAAGACTAAATTCGGACCTTCTCGGAGTGCCCTCAGGCCACCTGCCTCTCAGAATTCTGCTTCACTATTTATTTATTGATATTTAAGGTCACATATTTATGCACAATGGCTAATCATGACCGTGACAGTTTTACGGGTGGAGGAAGCCGGAGTACCCGGAGAGAACCACCGAGCAACGGCGAGCAACTGTCAGCTCCCCAACATACTAACTCCACACAAGCAGGGTTAGCGTTGGTTGAAGACAAGTGCACCATCGACGTGCAGTACGCCTTAGTACACAACGCCACCGTGCCCCCGCGCGGGCAATGGAGATGAAGTGTCTTGCTCTGCTTCACTCTTTATACAGTCGGAAAGCAAAGTTTAAACATATTAATTCTGATTTAACGAGTGCTTTGTAATTCGATATGGATAGAGATATTAATGCGAATTTTGTTTGAGGTAAATTCTTTTGATATTTCGGAGACAGGATAGATGCGTAATATGGGTGTGTATCCAGAACATGTGTGATGCTCTGGTTTCCAAAAAAAATAGATTTTAACTGGCTTTAATTACCCAGATAATGATAACCAGAGAGAATATTGTCTCTCTTAGTACTGATCTATTATCAGATAGCCCATGTGGCGTTTAACAAGTGCGCCATAATGGACATTAAATTTCGCACTTCATTTAGAAGCTCTTGAATTAACATTAGTTTGACAAATCTGTTTTCAGGGTCCGTCACATACCTATCTTTACGCTTTACATTTAACCTAGGCAGAAATATTATCGAAAATATTTACACTTTTAAACAAGAAAATCGCCACTTTTAGCTATCAGCTTGACAAGGTTCCCCTCGCAAATTAGGTTGTAATTTGTTGTAATTACAATTTATTAAGTTGTAATTAAGCTAAGTTGTAATTACAATTTATTAAGTTGTAATTACAATTTATTAAGTTGTAATTACAATTTAACATAAGTTACGCAAAAAACGAAATGGCGCTATTACGCTGCCGTAGTACGTAGAAAACAAACTGCGCGTTGATACTTTGTGGTTATCTGTTTTGTTTTTATTTTTCGATTATTTAAAGTTTTAACCTCACTTCCTGTTTTTCCCGAAAAGTTCTCAGTGACAACCGTTGAGCCACGTGTTATCGCAGCTTAAAATACTAATATAATCCTGCTGTCAAGACTTCTAAATTGGTTGAGTGCTAGAAGCCACTATCAGGGCTTTCAAAAAACGAGGATACCAGAGCAAAAGCCAACACTTTCCTTGCTTATGTTTCATATTCAGTCAAACACAAATAATATTTTGTTTATATAAATTTGTTTTATTACAAATTATTGGAGAGTGCCCGTGGGCACTCTCCAATAATTTGTAATAAAACAAGCTTTGAATAACAAATTCAGACCACCGCAAATAATCTAGCCCTCAACCAGTTATCACTTATGTGGAAAATGTCTTGTTATTTGTACTTTCCGATGTTTGACGTCGTATTTTGAAAAACGTTGAGGAAACTGAATTCTCAGTGACGTTTGAACGTCAGGATAATTAAAGTCTCAAAGGGTTAATTAAGCCAGTGAAGCTGATATCTTACCTTGCCTTTTCTTTCTTGGTTGACAGTGTTGTGTGAGGAAACATTTCATGCAAGTCACAAGGTCATTCAGATGCGCACCGACCAGTCAGATGGTAGTTACCATTGTGGAGGAATATGTACCAAATTCGGAGTAACTTGATAAATACCATACTCCTTCTGACAGATTAGCTACAATTTGGATGTCGTTTGTTTGAGCAGATTACCATTTCATCGGAGACAACTCCTCGAAGGCGAATGGGCGTGGTGGCTCAGTCATTAAGGTATTGACCTTAATGAAACTGATGAACCTCAAACTCAAATTTTTAACGAAATAATCAAGACCTAATGCGAGTAAAACAAATATAAGGGACCGCAGTGGTCCAGGGATTATAGCACTGCATTTCAAACCAAAATGTCCACCGTTCGATCCCCACAAAGGTAACTGCGTTGTGCCCTTGGGCAAGGCACTTAATCACAATTTCCGATTTGGAGGCACGGTGGCGCTGTGTACTAAGGCGCACTGCACGCGTACATGTCTTCAACCAATGCTTACCCTGCTTGTGCAGAGTTAGTACGTGGGGAGCCTGACAGTTGTTCGCCGCTGCTCGGTGGTTCTCTCCGTGTACTCCTGCTTCCTCCACCTGTAAAACTGTCCGACACAAGGTGACCCTGGCTATCCAAAGTGTCGCTGAACCCCAATAACGAAGCGATGGACCAGAAAGCGAACTAAACTGTATTGATACTAGGATACATCTATCATCAAAAGAATCTGTGAAACATAAAAAGAGAAGGCCCTAATCATTGATTAAATAAAATAAAATTTAATAAACTGAAATTCAGTTTAAAGCTTCTAGAATTGTGAAGCTTTAAAGGTAGGGTGGCAGTGATTTATAACTCAACACTCACATTTATAAATCTAAATATGTTTACACAGTTAAAAGTAGAAGTCTTGTCACGAACTGTGCGCTAATCTAGGTTTAATTGCAGGTAGGAATTGCGCGCAATTGCCATATCGAATGGCATCCAAAGCACGCAGGTTCTCCTGGTTATTCATAGCAAACACAGGCAATGTTTCTGCCAATGGACCTCCGGGTTACCCGGAGGTCCATTGGCTGAAACATTGCTTGTGCACAGGCCATATGTACAGAATGTAATAGCCTTACTATGGTCATAACGCGTAGATTAACGCACAGATCGACGTGCTATTTGTGCGCATTTCATGACAGGACTTCCAGTTTTAACTGTAGCTGCTCTACTTGGAGGCGGACGGAATTGTTCCTCTTAAACCTGTGTGTCTGCCAAATTAACCACCGTAACATTACCAACCAAGACAAACGGCTTGACATTTCGTCGCCTGAGTGTTAGAATGTCCTATGTCCCACAGGGGAGATAATATATAGTCCCACAGGGGAGATAATATATAGTCCCACAGGGGAGATAATATATAGTCCCACAGGGGACATAGGACATTCTAGCACTCAGGCGACGATTTACAGAAGCCTATGCATTCAAGATTGGCGCTAAAAATCATAATATGACCTCCTAAATTTGTTTAATTATTTATTATTTGGGGGTTAACGACACTTTCGACAGCCACGGTTACCTGGTGTCGAACAGCTTTACAGGTGGAGGAGACCTGAATACCTGGAGAGAACCATCGACCAACAGCAAGCAACTGTCAGGCTCCCCAACGTACTAAATTCACGCAAGACAAGTCAGGACTGGAATCGAAGATATCAATTCTCTGTTCCTAGTCATCACGAACGCTCTTGAAAAAAAAAATGATTGATTGATTGATTGATGGATTACTTATTTAGCAGTATGTACATTTTACTGAGAGCGAGATACTATAATGTAGGAAAAAAGACACACAATACATATCGTTGCCCGAGTGCTAGAATGTCCTATGTCCCCTATGGGACATAGGACATTCTAGCACTGAGGCGACGATACTGCTGGGATAGGACACAGCCAGATTGTCTGTCTGTCTGTCGTCTAACGATGAAGATACATGTTATATAACATTGTGTCCAGACCAAGCTGAAAAATAACAGGAAATAAAACAAAAGAAAATCCCCCCAAACAAAAAAAAACAAAAAAAAAAAATACAACGCAGAGTGTTGCTAATTCAAGAGAAGAAAAGAGATTGCGACTTTGGATCAGGTGCATTGAGTAGGCACGAAATATTTTCTTCCCCGATTATTACCCGATAAGGAAAACACTTGCGTGGTAATGCTCAGATAGTAATATTTCTACCACTACTTAATTACATTTTAACCTGTATGTATTTATTAGATTGGGATGCCAATTTATTCTTTATTTATTTATTGATGTTTAAGGTCACATATTTACGCACAATGTCTAATCATGACCGTGACAGTTTTACGGGTGGAGGAAGCCGGAGTACCCGGAGAGAACCACCGAGCAACGACGAGCAGCTGCCAGCTCCCCAACATCGTAACTTCGCACTGCAGCACAGGCAGGGTTAGATTGGTTGAAGACATGCGTACCATCGACGTGCAGTACGCCTTAGTACACGGCGTCATCGTGCCCCCACGCGGGTAATGGAGATGAAGTGTCTTGCCCAAGAACACAACGCGGTTGCCGCAGGTGGGATTCGAACCGAGGACCTCTCGGCTTGCAGCCTGCACCTCTACCTACTGAGCCACCGCGCTCCCAGGAGGCCAATTTGGACAAGACAAACAGACGAGGAGTAGAAATGACTTCCTCGACATGTTAATATTTGGCAATGGTAAACGATACGCCTACTTTTAACATTTTACAGACCCAAGATGTTTTGTTAGCCATTGATCCTTTGACTCGCCCATATAAACGGGGTTAGTAGTACCAGGTTCGGGCTGTCGGGGAACCCACGCGACCAACTCAGAGGTTAGATTAAACATATTTTATTTGTCTCAAAAAGGGTACAACAAGGATTGGAGAACAAGTGCTTGCCACTTAGATAACTCTCCTCTCCTGTAACATATTATTTAACAAATATATATATCACATGACAGCAGTTCTGTAATTTAAAGAAACGTGATAAAAAAAACCTAGATTTGCTAATTGTGTTTTTTTCGAATAATCATAATAATAATAATAAAAATAATAATAATAATAAAAATAATAATAATAATAATAATAATAATAATAATAATAATAATAATAATAATAATAATAATAATAATAATCGTGACGAAGGAAATAATTTAACATTATATGTGTATTCAGTCTTAGCTGTACAATCATAAATTGTATTAGATACCGACAAGCATCTATCGTCCATAAGCCCCCAGTAGATATACACATAATTTAAATATATTACAATTTAACATTATGTGTGTACTCAGTCTTAGCTGTACAATCATAAATTACAAAAAATACTAAATCTGATCTCAACTGTACTGATATTTCAATGTAAAAGCCTCTCTTGATTACAGCTGTATCTCATTCTGTGGCACACACCCTCACCTGTTGGATACAGCTGTGGGCATCTGTGGCAGGTTGAGATGCAGGCAATGAGAGCAGGTACCCCTTAGTACAAGTCACAGTTGTATCGAAATATACTACTCATTCATTTTGTATAAAATGATGGTAAGAATTGGTAACATAAATTTGTGTGAAATGACTCAAATTTAAACTGCAAGGATGGGCATTATCTTACGGTCATATCACGATTGACAGCTGTTAAGTTTGACAACAACCGTACTTCATCTGGTGACCCTGAATATTACCACTTCATTTGGTGACACTTATCTCCAGCTGTTCACAACAGATGTGTCTGTGCCTGGCCTATAATATCCATGGATTATGTCAGACAATAAATATCACTCGGACTTGTGTAAACAAATTATTCGTCATTATTGCCGTTGTTAACAATAATTGTAACATTTCTTGTTTTGGTGACACAACTGGCCAGTACGGGGCATATTGGCGACCTAAATTCGCAGTAGAAATTTAAATTTTCATGTATATAGGATCTTGTATTTCAGGAACACATAAAGTAAATTTTTTTATACTACTTCCACCAGAACTGGTCAGTGCACTGCGGCCATGGCTGATGGATTTGACAAAAATATTTTGAAGAATCAATATAAAACATGCATTTAGAGGCGGCCGTGACTGGATTTGATGGAAATATCTTCGAAAAAATACTTTGTAGGTAAAAAGTATACACGTAGGTCAGAATTGTATGGATAAACTACCACTTACAATTCTTTTTGTAAATGGAAAATCAACTTTTAATAGTTTTCTGCTCCACCAGATGCTTTCAGTCGCTTTCTTGGCCAATAGTCCTTTGCAGCGAATTTCTACAAAGCTTTCATCTGATCTAGCCATGGCTGCTGTGAAGCAACCATGGCTGGATCGGATGAAAGCATTTGGGAAAATATTCACATGCCCAGGAGTAAAGATAGACACTTACTATAATATCCTTTACAGTGGATTTCTACAAAGCTTTCATCTAGTATAGCCATGGCTGCTGTGAGGCAGAATTGTACACGGATAAATTACCACTTACAATTCTCATTGTAAATGGAAAATCAACTTTTAATAGTTCTTTGTTCCACTAGATACTCTTAATCACTTTCTTGCAGCGAATTTCTTCAAGGTATTCATCTAAACTAGTGATGACTGCTGTGAAGCAGCCATGGCTGGATCTGATGAAGGCATTTGGGAAAATATTTCCATGCCCAGGAGCAAAGATAGACACTTTTTACTAGATACTTGCAATTACTTTCTTGGCCAATGGTCCTTTGCAGCGAATTTCTACAGGGCATTCATCTGATCTAGCCATGACTGCTGTGAAGCAACCATGGTTGGATCGGATGAAAGCATTTGGGAAAATATTCACATGCCCAGGAGTAAAGATAGACACTTACTATAATAACCTTTACAGCGGATTTCTACAAAGCTTTCATCTAGTATAGCCATGGCTGCTGTGAGGCAGCCATGGCTGGATCTGATGGAAATGAATAGGAAAATACTCACAGGCCCAGGCGCAAAGATAGACACACACTATAATACGCTGAGAAATCTATTCACTTTCTTCAACAGTGAACACTTTGTGCTTTATCGATATTCAAATACTTGAACTGGATTTCTACAAAGCTTTCATCTAGTATAGCCATGGCTGCTGTGAGGCAGCCATGACTGGATCTGATGACAATGAATGGGAAAATACTCTCAGGCCCAGGCGCAAAGATAATACGCTGAGAAATCTATTCACTTTCTTCAACAGTGAACACTTTGTGCTTTATCGATATTCAAATACTTGAACTGTTTTCATCTGGCCTGGTCATGATGAAAACATTTGTTGATATACGAGAGTAAAGATATGCATATATTCTACTATCCGAAGAAATTTACTGATTTACAGCGATCGCTTGACTTCTATTGATCTATAAATTGTTTTCGTATGGCCTGGTCATGCCTGCTATGTGGCAGCCATGACGAGATACGATGAGGATATTAAAAAATAAAAAAAATAAAAAACTGACGGATTAATAGCTGATGTCAATTAATGCTGTATTATCAAGAAGGTGGTAAAGGCTATAAAAAAATAACATTATCGGACATTTTTTGCTGAAATTACAAATTTAATACCAGGTGTAAGTTGAGTCACCTTCCTTACCAGTGACTCATATTGAGTTGGGAGACAGCCATGGCTGAAAGTGATCAGGGCATCGGTCGGGCACATGATAAATCGTCCCCTGAGCTCCAATCCGTCCTACGTACCAGTGGGTACATGGGACGGAGTGGAACTCAGGCGACGTACTTGAATCCAAATGGTACAAGCACATTTGGTCCCCCTTGTGTTTGATCACAATTGTACAGCGTTCGGTGAAGCTGAACAACCCGTGTTGATAACCACCCGATTCACGGAAGTTTGTGAACATCCTTCTTCATTCACTGTGCTCGTAAATTAGGGAAACGATCTCAACTAACCAGGTCAAATGCTCCGCACGCCTGGTTGACTAGAATTCAAACTGCAGGGATGGGTATTATATTATGGTCATATCACGAGTGACAGCTGTTAAGTTTGATAACAACTGTACTTCATCTAGTTTGTGAACAACCTTCTTCATTCACTGTGCTCGTACATTAGGGAAACGATCTCAACTAACCAGGTCAAATGCTCCGCCTGCCTGGTTGACTAGAATTCAAACTGCAGGGATGGGTATTACATTATGGTCATATCACGAGTGACAGCTGTTAAGTTTGATAACAACTGTACTTCATCTGGTGACCCAGAATATTACCACTTCATTTGGTGACACTTTTCCCCAGCTGTTCATAACAGATGTGTCTGTGCCTGACCTATCATATCCATGGATCATGTCAGACAATAAATATTACATGGGCTTGTGTAAACAAATTATTCGTCATTATTGCCGTTGTTAAAAATGATTGTAACATATCTTGTTGTGGCGACACAACTGGCCTGTACGGGGCATTTTAGCGACCCTAATTCGCAGTGGAAAATTAATTTTCATGTATCCAGGATTCTGCATTTTAAGTTACAGATAAAGTATATTTTTATACTATTCCCATCGGAACTGTTCAGCGCGCTGTGGCCAGGGGTATTAGATTTGACAAAAATATTTTTTCTCGTAAATGGAAAATCAACTTTTAATAGTTTTTGTTCCACTAGATACTTTTAATCACTTTCTTGCAGCGAATTTCTACAGAGCTTTCATCTGATCTTGCGATGGCGGCTGTTAAGCAGCCATCGCTGGATCGGATGAAGGCTTTGTCGAGGTTCGCTGCTCAGGAGCAAAGATAGACACTTTCCACCAGATACTTGCAATTACTTTCTTGGCCAATGGTCCTTTGCAGCGAGTTTCTACAGAGCATCCATCTGATCAAGCCATGACTGTTGTGAAGCAGCCATGGCTGGATCTGACGAGAACATTTGGGAAAATATTTACATGCCCAGGAGCAAAGATAGACACTTACTATAATATCTTCGAAAAAATACTCTGTAGGTGAAGAGTATACACGTAAGTCAGAATTGTACACGGATAAATTACCACTTACAATTCTCATTGTAAATGGAAAATCAACTTTTAATAGTTCTTTGTTCCACTAGATACTCTTAATCACTTTCTTGCAGCGAAGTTCTTCAAAGTCTTCATCTGATCTAGTGATGGCTGCTGTGAAGCAGCCATGGCTGGATCTGATGAAGGCATTTGGGAAAATATTCCCATGCCCAGGAGCAAAGATAGACACTTTCTACTAGACACTTGCAATTACTTTCTTGGCCAATGGTCCTTTGCAGCGAATTTCTACAGAGCATTCATCTGATCTGAAGGGTTCAGAATATTTTCCCAAGTGTTCTCATCGGATCCAGCCATGGCTGTGAAGCAGCCATGACTGGATCTGATTAGAGCATTTGGGAAAATATTCACATGTCCAGGAGCAAAGATAGACACTTTATATAATATCCTTTATAGCGAATGGTGATAATGGTGGCTGGTGAGCAGCCATGGCTGGATTCGATATGAAACCTTGACAAATCGTCCCCTGAGCTCCAATCCGTCCTATTTGCTAGCAGACACATGGGTCGGAGTGGAGCTCGGGTGACGAAATGTACTGGAATCCAAATGGTACAAGAAACGCAAATTGTAGCACACTTGGTTCCGCGTGTGTTTGATCACAATTGTACAGCGTTCGGTGAAGCTGAACAACCCGTGTTGATAACCACCCGATTCAGGGAATGTTTGTGAATTGCCGTCTTCATTTTCTGTGGTTGTAACTCAGGGAAACGGTCTCAACTAACTAGGTCAAATGCTCTGCTCGCCTGTTTGACGAGATTCATAGATTGACCCTTTGCCAAACGCCTCGTCCAAAACTGACAAACGCTATTCAAAAAAGTCGCAACTCAAATTTATTGCGTTTTTTTTAGTTTTTGTCTCATGAACGTGGCGTATGGCCCATCATTGGAGCGAAGTTGTTGAGCTCGTTTCGATGATGGGCCATGGGGTGTGTTTGGGGGACGGAAGGTGAAAGGGTCCATGCATATATGAATTCGAAAAGTGTCGCCTGCTATCCACGTTGGGTAAGGGGTAAGGGGTATATAGACTCATTACGGCGACTATGCTGTTGGCAAACGGTGACCCAATTGCTGGACAGCATAGGGTGGTGGAGCATACACATCCTCAAGTAGGATAACTGGGTTTGCTTTCTCCTCCCTCTCCCCTCTCACCCTCTCCCGTCCCCTCACTGGTTTATCTCCTGTGGTCCTTAACCGAAAAGACACCTATATAACCCTGGTGTTGTAAGAGGAGCAAAGTCGAAACAACCCTTTAGTGACAAACATTTACCAGTTGGATTTTCTCTGAAGTTCCAATCTTCACGAATGTTGTATATATATGTTATATTTTTTCTTGACATCACCAAAAATTATGACTCTACTTTTTACCTTCCTTTACTTACTCATATATTAATGAATACCCAATGCACGGACACCGAGAATAGAAATTGTGATCCCAAAATGTCCAGACCCTTGGTTGCTTTCTCCACTACTTTAAGTAACTATGGCTAATGCCATATCACTGGATGAGATCCAAACAAATAACACTTATGATTTCATGGCAAAACTGAACGAGGCTATTTCTTCTGATGAACAAGACATGGCCGCCCTTCCATTCAATATTTCTGATCCTGTTTGTAAGTATTTTACTCCAAGTGAATTTAAAGATGAAATCTCAAGTACGAATAAATCTCTGTCTCTATTTAATATTAATTGCCGCAGCTTGAACGCTAACTTTGAAAATCTCCAAAATTTACTGGTCGACGTGCAAAACAAACTCTAACTTTTTAGACGTGATAGACATGACGGAAATATTTAATGTCAAACCAAATATGGAATATCAACTTGAAGGATACCACTCCCTAGTTTCTCGTATGCGCCCCGATGATGATGATGGCAGGGGTGGTGTCGGAATGTTCATAAATGACAGTATTCCCTTCAAAATCCGAAACGACTTATCTGTCTTTATACCACACGTGTTTGAATCTTTGTTTGTGGAAATATCCACTAAGAAAAAGGGTCTCGTCGGAGTAATTTATAGACCGAACTCAGCACCTAAAGCAGACATTGACACATTCCTTTCTACATTAACTGAAATATTGGACACCTTAAGTAAGGAAAATACGAAAGTTTATCTCATGGGGGACTTTAACATAGACTTGCTCAACGTAAATTCGCACAGTAAAACAAATACCTTTATAGATTTACTATTCAGTGCGGGTTTTGTACCCGCTATCACAAAGCCGACGAGGGTCACAGAATTTTCTGCTACCCTGATTGATCATATTTTTAGTAACAATATCAATAAACTTATGTCAGGAATTATAATTACTGACGTCAGCGATCATTTTGCTACGTTTTACATAGAAGTAGCAGATAAACGCCCACTCCCTCAAATGCCAAATTATAGACGAACATTCAGTATAGTAGTGAGAATATCACTCGGTTCAAAAATTCTTTATCAGTTTGTGACTTCTCTGAAGTCATAAACGAGGTTTGTCCAGACGCGGCATTCAATAGGTTCCTTGATATATTCTACGAAGCGTTTGAACAAGCATTTCCCAGAAAAGCTATGCCCATAAACAAAAAAGTATATCAGACGTGAAACATGGATGACGCAGGGCTTATTGCAATCCGCTCAGACGAAACATAAATTGTACGTTAAAAAATTAAAATCTCCAAACATCCAAAACTAAAAAAAATACAAGGATTATTGTCATGAATTCAACCGCTTGAAACGAACCTGCAAAGCAGATTACTATAACAAGATACTATTCGAAAACAAAGGTAATATTAAAAAAACATGGGAAATTCTTCGGAAAGCTATATACAAGTCAAATAACAACAGACCACTGCACCCCTCCTTCTTAGATGGAAACACGGAATTAACTGATCCGAAAGGAATCGCCGACCGATTCAACAAATACTTCGCTGATATTGGGAAGTCTACAAGTAGTCAAGTGCCCACGACTCAACGTCGATACTCGGATTACCTGAGCGGCAACAGTTGAGACTCTTTCTTTATTAGCCCCACCAATAAACAGGAGATAATCATTTGTGTTCACAAACTAAGAGGCAAATCAACCAAAGATAGTAATGACATGTCCACAAAACTATTGAAGGAAATAATTTTGGAGGTAGCAGATCCGCTGTCTCATATAATCAATCTCTCCTTCACTACAGGGAGAGTGCCGGACAAAATGAAAATGGCCAAAATTATACCCATTTTTAAATCAGGTGATCCACAACTATTTACTAATTACCGCCCTATAAGTATTCTCCCAACATTCTCGAAAATATTGGAAAAAGTAATGTACTTACGTCTATACACATTCTTAGAAGAACATGAAATCATATATAAGTACCAATTTAGGTTCAGAAAGGGACACTCCACTGTACATCCTATTCTGCATCTCATAAACCAGGTTGTAGAAGCAAATGATAAACTTACGAAGGACTGCACACTTTCAGTTTTTCTAGACTTTTCAAAAGCCTTTGATACCATCAATCATACAATCCTGCTGAAGAAACTTGAAAGTTATGGTATTAGAGGCTTAGCTAATTCCTGGTTCCAAGATTACTTAACAAGAAGATGCCAGTCTGTGTCTTTCAAGGACAGCACATCTGATTCGTTGGAAGTCACGACTGGTGTACCACAAGGTTCCATTCTAGGTCCTATCCTTTTCTTATTATACATTAACGACATCAGCCATTCAGCCCTGCACAATATGCTGTCCTTTGCAGATGATACTACAGCTTTTGCTTTTAGACAATTTGATAGACGAGACCAACATCGAACTAGGAAAAATCAGCGAATGGTGTTCCGCAAATGGATTATGTCTTAACGCAAATAAAACAAAATGCATCTTATTGCACCCTCAGAATGATTCTTACAACGCTGCTAGTAGAACAATATCCCTAAACACCACAGATATTCCATTTGTTGGAAACCAGAACGATGAAAAAACAGTCAAATTCCTAGGAATCCATATGGACGAGAATCTAAAATTCAAACAACATACTTCAGTAATCTGTCTAAAAATGGCTAGGGCAATCTTTGCCCTTAATAGGGCAAAAAGAATTCTTCCTTTTAAAGCTCTAAAGACACTCTATTTTTCACTTATACATAGCCACCTATTGTATGGTATACTTGTATGGGGTCACGCACCATCAAGCAGAATTCTTACTCTCCAAAAAAGGCTATTCGCATAATAACGAACAGAAAATATACCTCGCACACAGAACCTCTATTTAAAAAATGTGGCATACTAAAATTTGAAGACTTATATAAGTTACACGTCCTTTTGTTCATGTTCGATTGGTATCATGATAGATTACCAGTGTCTTTTGACGGTACTTTTGAAATTTACAGAAATCCTTCTGGAATGGAAACCAGGCAAGCTGGGAATATACGTACAAACAAACCGAGAACGCGTTTCTCGGCGGACCTACCGATACATTCTTTTCCAAAGGTATGGAATGATTTAAACCCTGAAATACGGCAATATAGTAGGCCCTTATTCAAAAAGAAAATAATCGATACAATTTTAGGTTCATATTCTTCCATAATCATTTGTACCAATCCATTTTGTCCCGACTGTATATCAACTTAAAGAGATCTCACCAAAAATACTGCACTCTGAGGTCTGTTGGGTCCTCAAGAAGGATAACTGGGTTTGCTTTCTGTTCTCCTTTCTGGTGATTGGCCCGGATCGCCTGGGTTGGGCGAATATGAACCCCAAATGGGTTCATGTTTGCCCAACCCAGGTGATTTGGTTTAGTTCTTGACCCCGCCGATTTTAGAATGTACATTAAATTAATAACTTATTTGTTTCCGGTCTGTGCATTGGGAACGTTCCACTCAATTTGAATCCATGAAGACAAGAATAAAAGGGCAATGACGTCAAGAAAAAGAAAATTGTGTGGGATGGCAGGAAGACAGCCTCCCAGGCTATGCCATCTCCATGCAGTGTACACTCACTTTATAATTTGTTTCATTTGTCTCACATTGTATATCTGTATGCTGCAGAATAAAATTTCAGTCAATCAATCAAATAATTATCAGTTGCGAGTAAAGTTTCAGAGGATACATGTCGTACCATAAACTATGAATTTGTCCTTCGCCATGATGCCCACGTCAATACCAGCCGCCAAGAAAACCATCTTTGGGGTCCATCCTACGCGTGACGGGCGCAAATGTGCATAATGCTCACCCTGAAGCTGCTCCAGAATACTTAGCATCAATCAAATCTCCGAGTTGCATGGATATATTTTTGAACAACCTTAAATATGAATGTACTCCCATGGTTTGGGAGCTGCACGTCACTATATAGAATAATATCAACTGAATTTACATTGAAATTCGCCAAGTCACACATTAGTTGAAGTCTTGGAATACAGAGTACTGATAGAGTACACGTTAATTAAATAAGAAGTTACGACACGACTACTGCTTGTACATTTTATTTATTCATTAAAATTTCAGGAACTTTTGAGTTTTTTAACTATAAATTCTGACTAATATTCCAACTGCACCATCAAGACATGCCTTCGACGAAGGCATATCTTGATGATTGAACTGGAATATTCAGTCGGGACTAATATGATCCCCGATGAGTCTGGAGGTGGGATGGGGAAATCTCAGCCTCGGGGCAAGATATTTGAACCAGACCCGAGGCTTGCCTCGGGTCTGGTTCAAATATCTCGCCACGAGGCTGAGATTTCCCCCTTCCCACCTTCAGACTCATCGAGGATGATTTTTCTCCCCCCACCATGCAGCGATTACGTTAGCCAGAGGTAATCGGGAGTCACGTGCTGATTAAATCAACTCATTTTGTATTCGTTGTTTTAAGAAACTGATGATACCATCGGAAAGAGCATGCACAAGTTATGTATATACCTAAGGTAAATACCACGGAATCGACTAGGAACGGTGGCAGCTTGAGGGTTGAAGAATTTTAGAGCATCGAACTTTGATCACACGGCATTCCGATGACGTTAATATGAATTAGTTGGTAGCAAGAAACTGATACCATATGCATAACGTCATAATAACGTTGTAAATGTATAACGTCACGTGGGTGGCGTGGGATACATCTGTCTCTCTCTGCTATCTCACCCGGGGCACACGTATGTTACACATGCAGTGGGGGGGGGGGGGGGGGGGGGGAGAAAAACCAGGTTTACACTCCTGTCTGTTATAATCGCAACGCCTTTGGTTCCATTTAAGAACATGCAACAACCACACACTTATTGTGCTCTTAAATAAAGACGAACAGGCATAGACTCGAGATATATTGTCAAATCGACAAACATGTCACTGAGTAGATCTACTACTGAATACTAATTAAGAAGCGAAGACACAGAGGAAATAAAATGATGATCAACTGTCATCAATGTGCGCAACATAAGGTGTTATGCTCCGGAAACGTCAGAACTTATATATCCTGTTTTTACGAATTTACACCGTAATGCAATTCACTTCAAAAACATCCCTGCATTAATGACATTCTAAAGTACTGAAAAACACTCTGAGACTTTTTGAAATGTCGGGAATGTGAACTGCATACCAGTTTCACATTAATGTAGCATTCCTGGAAGTTAGACTTGACATTTTTGGTGAAAGCAATTTTACTGTGAACATATCCACTCCAAGGAGGCTTGCTTTAGGGCCCTTCGAAGCTTCGAGATTAGATTCGATTTCGAATCTTAAGTTGGTATTCGGTTCGAAGCGAAATCGGCTGTCCGATCCCATTTTCCTTCGAACCTTTTCACTGAAATTTCGCTTCTTAGTCGTCTCGCAAAACGTATAGTGGAGATATTTATTTATTTATTTATTTATTTATTGAGGTTTAAGGTCACATATTTCTGCACAGTGGCTAACCATGACCGCGACAGTTTTACGGGTGGAGGAAGCCGGAGTACCCGGAGAGAACCACCGAGCAACGGCGAGCAACTGTCAGCTCCCCAACATACTAACTCCACACCACACAAGCAGGGTTAGCATTGGTTGAAGACAAGTGCACCATCGGCATGCAGTACGCCTTAGTACACGACGTCACCGTGCCCCCACATGGGCAATGGGGGTGAAGTGTCTTGCCCAAAGGACACAACGCGGTTGCCGCAGGTGGGATTCGATCCGAGGACCTCTCGGCTTGCAGCCTGCACCTCTACCAACTGAGCCACCGCCCCCTCCCCCCCCCCCCCCCAAATCAATATTTCATCACAATCAACATCGGTTCGTACACTACACATCACACAAATCAACGACTTGACCGTTGAAAACTTCGTCGTTGCACAGTTCGGTCGCAGTGGACTGGTCACTCTTCGCGGAGTGGTCAATATTTCCACCGACACAATAATATTAGATTCCAAACACAAAATGTATGAATAATCATCAAAAAATTAATTAATGAAGCACCGGGTACAACCTGGTGCTTCATTAATTAAAATTTTGCTGATGATGATTTTTATTACCTGGTAGCTCCCCAACATACTAACTCCACACAAGCAGGGTTAGCATTGGATGAAGACAAGTGCGCCATCGACGTGCAGTACGCCTTAGTACACGATGTCACCGTGCCCCCACATGGGCAATGGGGGTAAAGTGTCTTGCCCAAGGACACAACGCGGTTGCCGCAGGTGGGATTCGAACCGAGGACCTCTCAGCTTGCAGCCTCCACCTCTACCTACTGAGCCACCGCGCTCCCGTATAATGGAGATAGAAATTGTATATAAACTAGACTTTATGATTCTGGAGAATCATGGCTTTCCCCGATGAGATTCCATGATTTTTCATGACTCCACAGTGTCTGATGAATTGTTTTTAACTGTCTCAGTTCCTTCATTGGTGTTATGAGAAAGGTGAAGATAGTAGTCTCAAATGACACAGTTTGATAAAAAATTGTTTAGGTAAAAACCATCATTAACGGTGGAGTGGGTTAATGTCAATTTCGTCGTCAAACAAGTCAATGACCGACAAAAGGAGTTATGTTTGTTTGACACATACTCACTGAGTGCTGTGTCAATTTAAATTAAAAATGGTCCATTTTATCTCAAATGTATCCAAAATATTGATGTCTGGCAGCGTGTAGAGGGTTAACATGTGCCAACAGGAATATTTATTCATGCAACTTGTAATGTCACACCAAGAACTGTGAATGGCCATTTTTTCTTTAAAATCTACAAGATGTTTTCAGAGAAATCCAGGGTGAACATGAATTTTAAGCTTTTGATGGGTATCATTGTTTTTCCAGCCCAAAACGGGTTAAGTGTTGTTTTTGGAATACTCTTATTACTTCCAAAAATAATTCTCAGTGAATTCTACTTCCACTTATTTTGATCTCTCCTCCCAACTTCAGGTGCTGTGGGTACGCAAACACAGCCTATTTTATCAACATTTTGATGTTTGAGAACCTGCATAGGGTTAACAAATGCTTACAGGAATATCTTGCACACGGAACTTGTAATGTCACACTAAGATATGAGAATGGCCATTTTTCCTGAAAATCTACGGGATGTTTTTAAAGAAAGCCTCAGTTAACATGAATTTTTAACCTTTTGAGGGGTATCTCTCTTTAACCAGCTCTAAAGGGTTAATGCTTGGTTTTGTGAATATCTTCATTACTTACAAAAATGATCGACGGTGAATTCCACTTCCAATGAAGGAGGTTATGTTTATCTCGTAGGTACAGATTTGGTGTTATGGTTGCCCAAGAACAGCCCATTTTCTCCAAATGTCAATGCTTGGCAGCCTCTGGGGGGTTAACAAATGGTTACCGAAACATTTTGTTCATGCAACTTGTAATGTCACTCGAAGACCTGCGAATGGTTAATTGCTCTTGAATTTTTTTTTTTGAGAAATCCACAGAAAACTGGAATTTTAAGCTTTTAAGGGGTATATCTCCTATCCAGTTAAAAATGGGTTAAGACCTCGATTTTTGAATACATTTACTACTTACAAAAATGTTTCCCTGTCAGTTTTGCGCCCGGTAAAAGAAGTTATGTTTCTCTGTTGTATTCCCATTTGATGTTGTTGTTGTTCAAAAACAGACTATTTTTTCAAAATTTTGACATTTAGCAGCCCATGGAGGGTTAACAAATGCTTACCGGAATAATTTATCTAATCAACTGGTAATGTGACACCATGACCTATCAATGACCATTTTCTCTAGAAAACCCTACCAGATGTTTGTAAAGAAATCCAGGGAAAACATAAATTTTTAAGCCTTTGATGGGTATCACTATTAACAACCACAAAATGGGTTAACGCTTGGTTTTTTGAATACCCTTATTACTTACAAAAATGGTCTTTGGTGAATTCCACTTCCAACAAAGGAGATTATGTTTATTTCTCAGGTACATGTTGGGTGATGTGCGTGCCTGAAAACAGCCCACTTCAACAAAATTACGATGCTTGGCAGCCTCTAGAGGGTTAATAAACGCTCACCGGAATATTTTGTCCATGCAACTTGTAATATCACACAAAGACCTGCGAGTGGTCAATTTTTCTTGAAAACCTACAGGATGTTTTTAGAGAAATCCACAGAAAATGGGAATTTTAAGATTTTAAGGGGTCTCTCTCTTTAGCCTGTCAAAAATGGGTTAAGCCTTCGACTTTTGAATACCCTTACTACTTACAAAAATGTTTGCGTATAGATTGTGCACTCGATAAAAGAAGGTACGTTTCTTTGAGGCGTACCCATTGGGTGCTGTTGGCATCCAAAAACAGCCCATTTTATCACAATTTTGACTTTTAGCAGCCCGTGGAGGGTTAACAAATGCTCACCGCAGTATTTTGTCCATGCAACTTCTATTGTCACACCAAGGCCTGGGAGTGACAAATTTTTCTTGAAAATCTACAAGACACGCTTAGAGAAATCCACGGAAAATATAAATTTTTTACCTTTATGGGGGTATTGCTGTTTAACCAGCCCAAAACGGGTTAACACTTGGTTTTTTGAACACCCTTATTACTGACAAAAATGATCCTCGGTGAATTCCACTCCCAGTAAAGGAAGTTATATTTATCTCTCGTGTATTGTTTGGGTGTGGTGGGGGCCTGAAACCGGCCTATTTCATCAAAATTTCGATGTTTGGCAGCCTGTGGAGGGTTACCATATGCATCGCCTGATATGTCGTGTGTATCAAAGGACGTATCACAGACAGGTCTAGCAATGACGAATGTATAAAAAAAATCTACAAGACGTGTTTCGAGAAAGTGCCGATAAACCCCAATTTTGGCCGTTTTTTGCCAATTCTGACGAAATAAGGGTTAAATCGAAAATTCCGCTTCGGTACATTTTTAGATTTTGTTCCCCTCTATGCGTGTGCAAAATTTCGTGAAAATCGGTTCGAAAATGGCTTCTGAATCGTACGGACAAAATGTGTGGAAAACAAAAAAAAAAAAAAAAAACCCCCCAAAAAAAAAAAAAAAAAAAAAAAAAAAATAATAATCCGTAGAAAAACAATAGTCTTTTCCAGAGGGAAAAGCCTAATAATGTTGAAAATAAAGACTGATTGTAATTTCCTCTGTATTGACAACATAGAAAGCATCTGTACCCATACCACCACCCATGCTAATTCCAGCTTCACAAGTCACTATCACTGCTGAAAGCAAATTTAAAGTTCACAAGCAATATCGATGATGATCTCACGGTTGCTATCGGCTTGACCCGTGCACTGCCCAGAACAGAATTCACGCACCTGTTTCTGTTTTTGAACTTATTTATTTATTTATTTATTTATTTATTTGTTTATTTATTTATTTATTTATTTATTTATTTGTTTATTTATTTATTTATTTATTTGTTTATTCATTTATTTATTTATTTGTTTATTTATTTATTTGTTTATTTATTTATTTATTTGTTTATTTATTTATTTATTTATTTGTTTATTTATTTATTTATTTATTTATTTGTTTATTTATTTATTTATTTATTGGTGTTTAAGGTCACATATTTTTGCACAATGGCTAATCATGACCACAACATGAGTATCAACTCAAGACCAGAGGTGAGCATTAATAAGCCATGTTGCCAATTTTAGAGAGGGTTTGCACCTCCCAAGCATTGGTGACTGGGTCCTATTTTACCAGTAAAACAGAGCCTGTTTACCATAGTGAACAGGCACTGCTTCACTTCCCGGGGTTCCCACGGGGAACAAAAAAAAAAAACAAAAAAAAAAAAAACTTACTGGGTGATATTCCAACTACATCATCAAGGCATGCCTTCGAAGAAGGCATGCCTTGATGATGTAGTTGGAATATTTTCTCTGTCGAGGCTTCAAGACGACCGTATTCGATTCGAGGTTCGATTCGATTTCGAATAACAGACTCGATTCGATTTGATATTCGATTCGAATGGAAAATATGTGATTCGCAAAGGCCTAGTTTGCTTGCCCCCGTACGGGACATTCTTTACAATAATTCATGCAGAGAAGTTGTTTGTCGGTGAAACGTTGATGACAAGTGACAGAAATCGTTCACTGCGATTCGTCTAACAATACCACTGTTCAATTTGACACCATACGACACAGTACTGTTAGCACAAAAACGTCTTTTTCTCGAACAGACCACGACCAGCGGACAATACTATAAAACTTTTACAATTGTATTTTGTAGAATTGCATTTTCTAGTTATGACTTTAAATGGGATGAAATGAACCATTAGCATTTTCAAAGATGTGGCAATTTTCCAGTTGGCAAATTGCCATATCTTTTAAAATGCTAATGATTAATTTTAGTCAGTTATATTTGTGAAGGTGATAGCTTGAATTTACGATTTTGTTGTTTAAAAGTCTATATATATGTGATAATGTTTTCTCATTCGGACTAAAAGCAAAAAAAAAAAAAAATGGATATATGAGGAACCCTTAAAAACAGATTTGTCACTTAAACAGACCAGTAAAGTACTGCATGCGCTGCTAATTAAGCATACAATTTTATGACCATTATCGCGCCTCTGGCGAACCGAATATGAGCTGTCCGATAACAGATTAAATAAATAATCTGAAAATCTGTACGTGAACACTGGGGTATGAAATGTGAACAAGTAATGCGTTACCTCTAAAATACAGTACTAGAAGTTGAAAAATCACTTTTTTCTTTCAGTTTAATCTTAATTATTAAGTAAACAAGAATACTTGAACGTAATTGATTCTATTGGTTTATTATAATTTGGTGGGATTTGTTATCACACGTGACCGTGTTCTCCAGCAGTGATTATCTATGTAATTATGTCCAGTTAATAGGTAATTATTGTAAAAACAGTGCATCCCACAGATTCTGAACACACATATCTGGTCCGTCACCGAAGGTCATGATTTGCCAAAAGTGCGAGACATCCAAAGGAACTTAAAAGCGAATATTAAATTAAGATACATCTAAACGGCCAAGTTCAAGAGAAACAATTAAAATGAGAATTAATGTTTTGGCTTTCGAAATACAAATCGGGGGATTTCTCGAAAATTTCATTCCACTCTGAAGGCGTGTAAGACTGCACGTCGTTTCCGAGGAGCTGCGGATGTCCCATGCTATAGATTAGAGGAGGTGCCGCATTGGTGCGAAAGTATAGGCACGTTGTAACGTTAGGGCAGACTCAGAGCTCATAGTTAGAGTTGGAACAGTCGCAGGCCCAGTGACCATATACGAGTGTAGGAATAGAAGTAGTAGGACGAATCCCTGAGCTCACGGGATTGGTATTTAGGGAGACTCGCACACCTGCTCTAGAAGGCAAGCCCTACGTATAGGCTGAGTAGGCTTTGCCTGTATGAACATTATTCTGAGATAAATAGAGGGAGCGTTTAACCCCTTTGGTGGCTACTGCTTGAGTGAAAAGCGCCCAGCAAAGTGACAATAAGCTAGTGGCCGTGCTACGGCAGTGATAGAGTGACATTCCGTCACTTGTTAGAGGGAAGGTGATATAGTAAAGTGACAATACGTTAGGGGCCGTGCGACGGCAGAGATAGAGTGACATTCCGTCACATAGAGCAAAGGCGTCCGATAAAGTGACAATACGTTAGTGGCAATGTGATGGTAGTGAACAAGTGAAGTGAAAAAGCGACCAAAGTCCAAATACCAGCGAGAAAGAAGGGAAACTAGCTACAACAAAGAATGCGGGCCTGCAGGTGACTCAAGAACTGTGTGCTGTGTGGGTGGGGTGTGATTGACGTTTTGTTTTTTGGATTCGTTAGATTTCATGCAAGTCACAAATTACAATATTTATTTTTATATACAGTACGTGGAGTGTGTATTATCACTAAATCACCCGCAGAGTGGAGATTCCACCCAAGTAATAATTGTAAATTTGTTGCAAAGCATAACCATCACAAGCAAAGTTCCAGTTTAACCCGGAGGTCCATTGGCTGAAACATTGCTTGTGTTTTTTGTCGATATGTACACAATTTGAAAGTTATAGCTTGGGCGATAACTCCAATCCGCGGGTGATTTAGTTACAATCCACTCTCCACGTACTGTATATGTATTAAAATTGTTGTGTCCGGTGAACCCCTGTTGATTTATGCTTTTCGAGGAAAAGTCATTGACCCCTTCAGGATAAGAACCACCACAACAAAAACGAAACGGGCGGATTCGTCACGGTGTGACATACGTTCACGCACGGTGGAAACAGGAATTAGTGCGGATATAAAGCACGTCAATTCCTATAGTTGCACGTAGTGCCTAAGAATTTGAGTGACTTCAATTAAATGGGAGAACACTAGAAAACTTTTACAGTCAAACTCTTCGTTTCTTCCCATTAGTACTTATTCCTCCCGCTCAAGTTAAATGGAAACTATGGGGTGGGCAAAACGCGATTTGAGTTACGGCTCGGGCCATTTTGGTCGACATATTCAATTTATGTAGGTATCCTCGGTTGAAATGGCCAACTCATAGTATTATAGACCTGGCCACATGGGGTCGGGAGTGTTTGATTTGGCAAGAATACACTGGAAATATTTTAGCAAGTTCTTCTACTCTACAAAAAAGGATTCTGGGAGAATCCGTAGCAAATGAAGCCGTTTTGGGTGGTTTGGGAGGATTGTCGGGTATATTTGGGTAATTAGATAACCCCTATTCAATCGAACATACCCTCTGAACATAACCCTGTCCTATTGTAGGCCTTTGGGTAACATCGTAACCACGTGCTACCATAGAAACTAAGATGGAGGCCTCTAGTAAACAAAATGGACGACGGAAACACGTATAACCCTAACAACACGAGCTGCGTATGCGCAGTAAGACCACATATCAATATGGAGATGACGACACAAAATGGCCGCTCCCGTGGGTCACCATGACAACCCAATATGGCGCAACTGGGTCACGTTACATAACGTCACTTCCGGGGTCCGGCATGGGGTCCTGCAACCTAGGGGTGAAAGGTGCGAGACATACTACTCTCCACTCAGTGCTTGACCTCAGCTATTTCTCTTGCCGCATGGGATATTATTGTATGGATATACTATGTGGGTTAGGGGTAAGGCTGTCATCAGTTTGAGGGCACGCCTGTCGGTATTGCCGTCGTATTCGAGTCGGATTTTTCATTTTTTTCAACTTATTATTCGGAATGATGTGTACGGGAAGTTCCCTTGATTTCATATTCCCCGTCAATAACGTCATAGCATTAACAATTTTCCGACAATTTCTGTCTTTACCTAACATGAAATTTTTTTTTCATTTTTTGTCTCAAAAACATAGGTTATGAGCCCTCTTTGGAACGAGTTCGTCGAGCTCGTTCCAAAGAGGGGTCATAACCTATGTTTTTGAGACAAAAAAATGAAAAATAAATAAGGAAAACAGCGTTAACAATTTTTCGACAATTTCTATAAAAATACACAATGCTCGATTTCAATTATCCGTTTTGTCGTCTATTCTACTGCAACGTTAAGTAGTTTGGGCGTAGGACTGTCACGAGTAGGTCAAAACTTGAAGTTAAAAAATTAAAATTGACCTTTATAAGAAAAAGCAACTTTTTTATTTTTGGAGCTGTACAACATACTAAAATTATTTTTTATGACGTTGGTGTGAAAAGGGGTCAATCGACAAATCGGCGGCAATAACCTTTGAGAATTTCACAGGTCGGCACGGCATTTTTAAATATGGTTTTGCTGGAGATGGGAAATCCAAAATTTATATAGGGAGGCTTGATACAGGCATTGATACTAGAAGTTAAAAAAACCCACTTAAATCGGACGGTGTGTCGGATAAATATACAGAACGCGATGTGTGTTTGAATCGGTGGGTGTTATATAATGAGCTGGAATGGCGTAGTCATATCTCGTCAGACCGCAGTATTATCTCGTAATAACGCAATATTTATCTCCTTATAACGCAATAATATCTCGTAATAACGCAATATTATCTCGTTACAACGCAATAATTATCTCGTTATAACGCAATACTATCTCGTAATAACGCAAAGATATCTCGTTATAACTCAATAATATCTCGTTATAACGTAATAATTATCTCGTTATAACGCAATAATATCTCGTAAAAACGCAATAATATCTCGTTATAACAATAATTATCTCGTTATAACGCAATATCTCTTAGAACGCAATAATATCTATTATAACGCAATAATATCTCGTTGTAACGCAATAATAGCTCGTTATAATTCAATGATAATCTCGTTATAACGCAATATTATCTCGTAATAAGGCAATAATATTTCCCTAAAATATAATGGGGAGCTGGAGAAGCAATGTTTTAATGATATTTTCTTGGAAAGTGATGATAGTCGATGAAATGTTTTTGGATTATTGTAAATGTTAATTTTAATGTAGAAAAGTTATCGGCAACGTTCAGTTTAACAGGGATCAGATAGAAAGAACGCGATGTGTGTTTGAATCTGTGGATGTTTTACATAACGAGTTGGAACGGCTTGAGCGAAATATGACTACGCCTTTCCAGCGAGTTATGTACAACACACACCGATTGGAACACACATCGCGTTCTGTGTTTATTACACATCCCCATGCATTAAAACTCATTTAAATAAACAAATTTAAATTCCGATATTTAAACCCGAAGATGAAAGGCTCCATAATTTTTGTTTGAAGAGGTACTGATCAAATGGATCGATAGAAAATAAAAACAACCTTTTGGGAACCAAATTTGTTTCTCCGTTTCTCTTCGACTGGTTCCATTCACGCCTAACTGTTTGATGGTTATTACTGAGAGTAAATAAACAAGCACAAATTTAGGCGGATTTGCAAAACAGCTGGTCGAAACCTTTTTAAAAGAAGTTCGAAGCATGCCAGGATGTCCGAAAATTTACCCAAATATCGTTGACCAATCTAAATATAATGGGATCGGCAGACGAGACGTCAATGGGACCAGATTAATGTTGTGGTTGGGAATGATTGTTTATTCAATATTATCTCATTTATATTTAACTTATTTTTTGTGAACCGACTTTATTTTGCTTTGGATGTTTTCATTTTCACACAATACAACAGACGATCGATAATTGTATAACGAAATTTGGAAACTTTTCGAAGCGTAACAAATGACTCAACGGGAAAGGAACTAGTATAAACGGTGCTGGAGAAAAAGTTCCGGCTTGTTCATCACCAATTGAACACAGAAACATTTATGTCATAGTGGCGATTCCGTTAAATACAAGGGTTTAAAGTTTATTGCATGTGTAATAAAGGTTTGAAATCCAAAATCTTAAGCAACCACGAGAACTAGAAGTCAAGAGGTATAAGTTTCGGCTCTATCGATAAATAGGTTATCTCCACCTGACACCAGTGAACTCTTCTGCGCAGTGGAGACTATTGTGAATTATTTCCGGTTGGTATGCGAAATTCTTTATTTCTGAGGTTTCGTTTGTTTGCATTGTGATTCAATCGAATAACGTTGGCAAAACTGGACCAGAGCCATAGACCCCTCGACTACCGACAAGCCCCAAAAAGGCATGCTAGCAGATCAAGCGTCCATGGAACTGGCACAGTCCACACGAAATTACTCGGTATCCCACAGAATTAGTTGTTTACAATGAATTATACCATGACATGCAGATGAAATCAGTGAGAATCAATCTCTTTTTCAAATTCTCTGCTTACGGTACAGAATACAGAATTCGGCACTTCAGTTATGCATTTTTTAGAATGAAAGACTCTGACGCCGATGGGGATCGAACCACTGCCTTGATGAGAGTACACTCCTGCGGCACCAATCGCCTAGCGAAACTGGACCAGCGCCATAGACCACTCGACTACCGACAAGCCCCAAAAAGGCATGCTAGCAGATCAAGCGTCCATAGAACTGGCACAGTCCACACGAAATTACTCGGTATCCCCCAGAATTAGTTGTTTACAATGAATTATACCATGTTATGCAGATGAAATCAGTGAGAATCAATCTCTTTTTCAAATTTCCTGCTTACGGTACAGAATACAGAATTCGGCACTTCTGTTATGCATTTTTTTAGAATGAAAGACTCTGACGCCGATGGGGATCGAATCACTGCCTTGATGAGAGTACACTTCTGCTGTGCCAGTTCCATGGACGCTTGATCTGCTAGTTTTCCTCTTTGGGGCTTGTCGGTAGTCGAGTGGTCTATGGCGCTGGTCCAGTTTCGCTAGGCGATTGGTGCCGCAGAAGTGTACTCTCATCAAGGCAGTGGTTCGATCCCCATCGGCGTCAGAGTCTATATATATAATATATATACATGCTTATGAACCCTTCTGAAAATTTTCACTAGTCCTGAAACGGAAAAAGCATCATTTATAATGTGTCTGAGTCAGAAAGTTTACCGGATTGATGTCAGAGTCGAAATTTTGAGGCCATGTCAATTTTAAAGTAGGAAATTTGAAAGTCAAGTTTCCAGTTGGAAATAACAGATTAAAATTTCTCATCATTAGTTGGAATTTTACTATTTTTCATGAACAATGTTAATTTATTGAATTTCCAACCATTGGATTTTTGACCACGGAATTTCCAACTATTTAAAAAAATACTCCTAGCTGGGGGGGGGGGGGGGGGTGGGGGTGATACACCCCCACACTCCCCCTGTCGCCACATCCCTGCAACCAAAGCAATAGCGAAAAAGAACACGAATTGCTACTAGATGACGTTCACAATGTTGTAGTAAAACATCGGGGAAATTCACTTGTGATGTCACTTCACACAACAAAATCTGAATGTTGTAGAATGGGAATTTTGCTTAAATATCGGAGCACTAAATCCTATGCGGATAACACTAGATGGGAATACGGTACAGATAAATGCTGTGTTATGGTTGAAGATAAACTCCGAATACAAAGGACCCGAATATGCTACAGTTAAAACTAGAAGTCCTGTCACGAATTGTGCGCTTATCTAGGCTTAATTGCGCGATGGAATTGCGCGCAATTACCATATCGTATGGCATACATAGCACGACAGGTTCTTCTGGTTACTCATAAAAAGCACAGGCAATGTTTCTGCCAATGGGCCTCCGGGTTACCCGGAGGTCCATTGACTGAAACATTGCTGGTACACAGGCCATATGTACAGAATTTGATAGCCTTACTATGGTCATAACGCGTTGATTTTCGCGCTAATCGACGTGCTATTTGTGCTCATTTCATGACATGACTTCTAGTTTTAACTGTATAAGCTTTGGGAGATGACCCGAATAAGCCATAAGCTTTGGGAGATGACTCGAATAAGCTATAAGCTAACTGTCAAATCCCTACAGTACGCAATGTCCATTGATATTTTGATATATGTTACACTTTGTTTTGTTGTTTAATGTTTTTTTGCTTTTGTCAGATTTACGGTGTCAATGAAACATATAACATTCTCTATTGAATAAATATTGTTTAAACTAAAGGACTAAAACAAAGTGCGACAACAGTACAGTCGCCGTGAACTGGTCGTAATCCACGCGTGTGCAATGATGTCATCGCAAGGGTTTACAAGTTAATAAAAAAAATCATCAGCAGAATTTTAATTAATGATGTACCACTGGGTTGTATCCGGTGCTTCATTAATTAAATTGTTGATGATTATTCCTATAATTAGTGTTTGGAGTCTAATATTATTGCGTCCATGGAAATTTTGCCCACCCGTGGAAAGTGGCCAGTCCACGGCAGCCGTAATGTACACATTTATACGACTAGCAATCGTCTTCTCATCCAAGGATCTAAATTTAATATTCATTTGTGCTTTCCAAGGAATTACCGATGCTCTGTCAACCGGCATTCAAAACCGAAACAATCGAAATGGTTGTTCAGTTGTTGAAGTTCTTGCAACAAACCGATTTCCAAAAGTGCTCTGCTAGGGATAAAGGAAGTACAAAGACCTCTCATTCTAACAGTACATCCTTCAAAACACCAGGAAGAGCAGGAGCAACTGCGAAAGAAAACAAAAGTTATCTTCAGACAGGTTATGCTAACCCTGCTTGTGTGAAGTTAATACAGTTAAAAGTAAAAGTCCTGTCACGAAATGCACACAAATAGCACGTCGATCTGCGCGTTAAACTACGTGTGATGACCATAGTCAGGCTATAAAATTCTGTACATATGGCCTATGCACAAGCAATGTTTTAGCCAATGGACCTCCGGGCAACCCGAAGGTCCATTGGCAGAAACATTGCCTGTATTTGCTATGAGTAACCTGCCGTGCATTTGATGCCATTCGATATGGCAATTGCGTGCAATTCCTACGCGCAATTAAACCTAGATAAGCGCACAGTTCGTGACAGGACTTCCAGTTTTAACTGTACGTTGGGGAGTCTGACAGTTGATCGTTGTTGCTCTGTGGTTCTCTCCGAGTGCTCCGGCTTCCTCCACCTGACACGAGGTGACCCTGGCGTTCGAAAGTGTCGTTAAACCCTAATAAATAAATAAATAAATAAATAAATAAATAAATAAATAAATAAATAAATGAATGGGGGCGCGGTGGCTCAGTTGGTAGAGGTGCAGGCTGCAAGTCGAGAGGTCCTCGGTTCGAATACCACCTGCTTCATCCGCGTTGTGTCCTTGGGCAAGACACTTCACCCCATTGCCCACGTGGGGGCACGGTGACGCTGTGTACTAAGGCGTACTGCACGTCGATGGTGCACTTGTCTTCAACCAATCCTAACACTGCTTGTGTGGAGTTAGAATGTTGGGGAGCTGACAGTTGCTCGCCGTTGCTCGGTGGTTCTCTCCGGGTACTCCGGCTTCCTCCACCCGTAAAACTGTCGTTGTCATTATTAGCCATTGTGCAGAAATATGTGACCTTAAACACCAATAAATAAATAAATAAATAATAATATATAAATAAATAAATAAGGTTAGTTAATCGGCTGCAGCGTGGTTCTTCAGAATCTAACTCGAAAAGCAATATAGAATTTCTTGATCTTATAAATCAAATTAGGATTTCAATTAACCCTTTACCCAACGAATCGCCCGCATCCGCCCGCGTAATATGCAAATTCAGCAGTTGAAAAAATATTATTTTTCAAAAAAATTCAACAAAACCATATCATGTGACCCCTCTTTGGAACGAGCTCGTCGAGCTCGTTCCAACGAGGGGTCACATGATATGGTTTTGTTGAAATTGTTTGAAAAATTTGAAAAAATGAAATTTAAAATAATAAATTTTGATATCGTCTGCGTTGGGTAAAGGGTTAACGACTTTCGGCTGACACAAAGTGGGCAACAAACTGAGCGTAAAAGTCGTATATCAGATCTGAAAGTTCATAATGAGAAACGTCAAACAGAATATCAGCTCAGGTGACAACAAACAGGAGGTTGGTGGACAGTAACAAAGACCTGCGTAATAAAGTGAAAGACTTGAAGTCTAACATCAAAGAGCAAAATGCAGAAATGACGAAAATTACTAAGGATAACAGAACCACGAAAGCCGTTAAAAAGTGAAGTATCATGTCAGTTATTCATCTGTTATTCGTACGAGAGAAGACTCTCAGTATCTACCAAATTTGGAACTGACATAGACAATAAAGTGGAACTGACACATAACCCAACCTCAAACCCGAGAACAGCGCGCTGGTGACTTGAACTCTGTTTGTTCGAAACGGATCCTGTCAATTTTAAACAGATTTTGTGTTCTCGAAGACCCATGTAAGTACCCACTATCTTCACAGAAAAAAAAACGGATTCAACATTAACGGATGTGAATCGAGATACCAGGTCGGCGTAAGGTTAGTATGGTAATGTCAGTCATCCGCATGCTTCAGGAACATTCCGAATAGAACCACCCATTTAATCATTGGTGATTCTGTTATCCGAGGTATTGACACAAGAAAACTCGCCCTGGGTGGCGAACTGGTGTTTAAAATTGTATAGCCGGGTTAGGCATTCGCGGCCCTAGCAACTTAGATAAAAAAAAATGGGTCCGTGCGCCCCACTACCTACAGGATCACTATTCACATTGGTGAAAATACATGCAAAAACAAAAACATTATCAGTGACTTACTTGTGAAAACCCTTCTGCGCATATTAACCCCTATACTGTCACGCCCACTTTAGCCATATATGGAGGACCTCTATTGTCGCCTGAACGCGAGGAAGTTAAATAAAAACTGACATACGTAAAACCCTATCATCTGATTGGGAGCGCGGTGGCTCAGTAGTAGACTTGTTGGACTTCTATGCTAGAGGTCCGAGTTCGATCCCCATCCGGGGAGACCCGCCTTGTGTCCTTGGGCGAGGCACTTTATCCCGGTTGCCTACATGGGGGCATGATGACGCCGTGTACTGAGGCGTACTGCACATCAATGGTGCGCATGTCTTCAACCGCTGTAACCCCACTTGAGCGGAGCTTGAAATGAGTTAGAATGTTGAGGAGCTGACAGTTGCTAGCCGATGCTCGGTGGTTCTCTCCGGGTCCTCCGGCTTTCTCCACCCGTAAAACTGTCACGGTCACGATTAGCCATTGCATAAGTATGTGACCGTAAACACCAATAAATAAATAATAATCATATGATTAATTGTTGGAAAGGGCTTGTTACAACCGATAATGTTACAACGCCGCATAATGTTACACCAACGCATAATGTTACAAAAAATGTAGTAAACAACCGATAATGTTATAAACTCCGCATAATGTTATAACTTTTTTCAACCCGTTATGTTATAAAAATCGACGCATAATGTTATAACTTTTTTCAACCCGTTATGTTACAACAAATTGACCGATAATGTTATAACTTCTGTATACTAATTCCAGCTACAGCTGTTGTAAATGGACTTTACCACTTACCATTTATTGCTGCATAAAGGTATGTAATATTTATACTAAAGGTTTCTGCTCTGGTTAAGGCGAGGAGACACCCCCCCCCCCTCCCCCCAACTCCCGGGGATTTATCATAGAATGACCTAGTCACGTTACATAGACGCGGATTATCCTGGTAACTCAATCGTGTGACGTCATGGTGATTCGATATCTATTGTCGGGTTGTTAGGGGTGAGACGGAGCATGTGTCCCCATAACAACACGCGCTGCGCATACGCACTCCTACCACCTATTGTCATGATAATGACATCACAACATGGCCACCCACGTGCACTATCATGACAACCCAACATGACCACCCAATCACGTGACATGACGTCGCTTCCGGGGTCCTGCCCCGGGGTCCTACGAAATGGCTCATTTTCAACATACATAACTACTCAACACCATGACCAACACCGCCACAACACCAACATCAACACAACTCCTCCTCCACAGTCTCCTCCTTCTCCCTATACTGCCTGTTCTAGTGATTCCGCCTTTTCCAGAACATGTAATCCCAAATTCATCACTTCCACTTCTTCCAACATCTCCACCATCTATATTATCATACCGTCTAGCACTACTCTCTTACAGTATTTTCAGATAGCTTTCTCTGCACAATCACCCTGATGTACTTCTCCATGACCTCCTCTTTTTCTCAGCCTAATCCCTGCCCACCCCTTTCAATCCTCCTAAACCCCATTCCTCTTCCTACCCAGTCTCGCATCTTATTCTTCGGCTTCGGTGCGACACTACCAACCTGCCACATCCACCGTATGTACCTCGCTCCATCCAACTTTTTGACCTCTTTTAACTCCACCTCATTTTTGTTCACCGTTAGTTGTTAAAATGTCAAATTAATGAACAATAAGATATTCTTATGACTAAGAAATATGCGACAAATGAGTTTTAGATGCCCAAAACAAGCAGAAACAGAGGCATTTGCCCATCACCAAAGGCGTCAGGGGACTATGGTACACTACATTTCTGAAAGCGCAGACTACGCATGTTGGTAAACGTTCCAACCGGATAAAATAGCACCCCTCCCCCACCACCCCCACCACCCCCGCCTTCACTATGTTGGGCACTGCACGATCATGGTAATGGCGTCACACGACTGAGTTACCAGGATAATCCGCGTCTATGTAACGTGACTAGGTCATTCTATGATAAATACCCAGGAGTTGGGGGTGGGGGGGGGGGGGGGTTCTCCTCGCCTTAACCAGAGTAGAAACCTTTAGTATAAATATTACATACCTTTATGCGGCAATAAATGGTAAGTGGTAAAGTCCATCTACAATAGCTGTAACTGGAATTAGTATACAGAAGTTATAACATTATCGGTTAATCTGTTGTAACATAACGGGTTGAAAAAAGTTATAACATTATGCGTCGATTTTTATAACATAACGGGTTGAAAAAAATTATAACATTATGCGGAGTTTATAACATTATCGGTTGTTTACTACATTTTTTGTAACATTATGCGTTGGTGTAACATTATGCGGCGTTATAACATTATCGGTTGTAACAGGGCTCTCTGAGCCCTTTCCAACAATTAATCAGATGATTATCTCTGAGCCCTTTCCAACAATTAATTAGATGGTAGCTTTGTTCTGAGCGTACCAGATATACAGATAATTATTTATTTATTTATTTATTTATTTTATTATTTATTTATTTATTTATTGGTATTTAAGGTCACATACTTATGCACAATAGCTAATCGCGACCCTGATAGTTTTAGGGGTGTAGGAAGCCAGAGTACCCGGAGAGAACCACCGAGCATCCACGAGCAACTGTCCGCTCCTCAACATTCTAACTCTGTTCAAGCTCCGCTCAAGCAGGGTTACAACGGTTGAAGACATGTGCACTATCGACGTGCAGTACGCCTTAGTACACGGCGTCATCGTGGCTCCATGTATATAACCGGGATAAAGTGCCTTGCCCATGGACACGACGCGAGTCGTCCTGGACGGGGGATAATCATTGTAAAATAGGTGACAATTATCCTTTTCAGAATCGTAAGTGTTAAGTGTTACCAAAAAAAATATAACACCAGTCAGTCAGCTTACCACAACCAACATCAGAGAACTCGCCGACCTAACTTCAACAGGAATATTATCACCGAATTCGACACACCAATCATCAGCACCATTTCCCCGCCGAGATAATATGAGTGGTCATACTGCGTCATTAAGCAACTCGTCCGATAGCAACAAAGCTGAAAGTGACCATTTTGTTCATAACGACTCCATGTATTTATAAGATATGTTTTCTTTCCAAGGATTGGAATTAAATTATCAAACTCGACTGACATGACTTCAAACTCGGCTGATCTGACGCCGATCTCGGCCGATATGAACCACACAAAAAGTTGTTCCCCTTGATTGTTTGTACTTCGAAACCGTTAACCTTTACTCGTCAAACACAATCAGGAAAAATTGGTGTTACAGGGCATAATGGAGTGGTTTGAATAAAGTTTTTTTTTATTGATGATGAATAAGTGACGTCATTGAATGAGGCTTGGGCAGAGGAAGAGAAGAACGAGAGAAACTTTTACGCAAACTGAGATTCAGAGATGAATGCAGAGATATGTCGAAGTGGGAGAAGAGCTATTTGAGCTACCCGAACGCGGGGAAGCCGAGACGTTCGACTAACTTAACAGTGGCGGATCCAGGATTGGAAAAAAGAGGGATGGAAAATTGCGTGGCGGAGCCATGAACCGAGCACCGCAGGCGCAAGTTGGAGGTGAGTCGGGGGTCCTTGCCGGAAAATTTTTGAAACTTTGATCGCGGGAGACGCATTCTGGATGCACCTCCTTGTGTACTAGAGGCAATTTAATGCTTCGTAAATGACCGATTTTTACACTACCTTTCTACGGATCGCAACATGATTCAAGTCAAATAGGTTGCACTTGATCATCCAAATAACATGTATCAGACTATTTTCGTTGATGAATCAACATTTATGTTGACTACGATTGATACCTCATTGAGGTACAGACTACAGACCATACATTGTACCAATCGTTTATACGATGGTGTCTAGTCGCGAGAACTCCTCGTGTAAAGATAATTTCAATAGAGGTTGAATTTGACTTTGAAAAATTGCCTGTTGTCTCCCCTTTCAAATATCAAAGGGGGTGGAAATCCACCCTATCCACCCCCCCCCCTCTGTATCCGTCCATGCTTAAGAGGAAAAAGGAAACTTTGGACTTCGAATAAAGCTCAATAATACTGTCAGAAAGCAGTAAGAGATCTGTGAACATTTAGTAAGTATTTGTTTAATTTAATGGTATTTAATGAAATAATACAAAAGTGATATCCAGATCAATGTACATATTAATGCTTCGTAAACTTCTCCAGATTTGAAAACTTAGATCAAAGTTCATATTAATGCCCTCTTCTATTACCTTGCGTTCGTGTATTTATGCAAATATTCCTTGACAATGTCACATGGAAATGTACAAAATTTAATGGAATTTCCTTTTGTTCTCAAACTGTGGCATGACTGCTGCATAGCAGCCACGCTATATTTTGAGTGCAAACTGAAAAACTATTCAAAATTGATATGCAGATCAATGTACATATTAATGCTTCGTGCACTTCTCCAATTTTTGAAAATTCAGAGCAAAGTTCATATTAATGCCCTCCACTACGTGCAGTCATATCATCTTGCGTTCGTGTATCTATACAAATATTCTTGGCACAGACACATGGAAATGTACACAATTTAATGGAATTTCCTTCTGTTCTCAAACTGTGGCGTGGCTGCTGCAGAGCAGCCTTGCTACGTTTTGAGAACAAAGTGAAAAATAATACAAAAGTGATATCCAGATCAATGTACATATTAATCCTTCGTGTACTTCCCTAGATTTTGTTCTCAAACTGTGGCGTGACTGCTCCGCGGCAGTCACGCCACATTTTGGGTGCAAACTGAAATGTACACAATTTATTGGAATTTCCGTTTGTTCTTAAGCTGTGGCATGGCTGCTGTGGGGCGGCCATGCTACGTTTTGAAAACAAACTGAAAAAATAATACAAACGTTATATCCAGACCAATGTACATATTAATGCTTCGTGTACTTCTCTAGATTTGAAAACTTGGATCAAAGATCATATTAATGCCGTTTATTTCTGCAGTCATATTATCTTTCGTTCGTGCATTTATGCTTGGAAATATTCCTAGATAATGTCACATGGAAATGTACACAATTTGATGGAATTTCCGTATGTTCTCAGACTGTGGCGTGGCGGTGGCGTGGTTGCTGCACAGCCGCCACGCTACATTTTGAGTACAAACTGAAAAACAATTCAAAATTGATACCCAGATCAATGTACATATTAATACTTCATGTACTTCTCCAGATTTGAAAACTCAGATCAAATTTTATATTAATGCCCTCCACTATATGCAGTCATATTATCTTCGTTTGTGTATTTATCTAAAGATTCCTTGACAATGTCACTTGGAAATGTACACAATTTAATGGAATTTCCGTTTGTTCTCAAATTGTGGCATGGCTGCTGCAGAGCATCCACGCTACGTATTGAGTACAATCTGAAAAACAATACAAAGGTGATAATCACCGTGATATAGATCAATGTACATATTAATGCTTCGTGTACTTCTCCAGACTTGAAAACTTAGACCAAAGTTCACATTAATGCCCCCCACCTGTGCAGTCATATTATTCTGCGCTCGTGTATTTATGTAAATATTCCTTGACAAATGCCACCTAGAAATGTACACAATTTAATGGAATTTCCGTTTGTTCTCAAACTGTGGCATGACTGCTGCACAGCAGCCACGCTACATTTTGTGTACAACCTGAAATGTACACAATTTAATGGTATTTAATGAAATAATACAAAAGTGATATCCAGATCAATGTACATATTAATGCTTCGTAAACTTCTCCAGATTTGAAAACTTAGATCAAAGTTCATATTAATGCCCTCTTCTATTACCTTGCATTCGTGTATTTATGCAAATATTCCTTGACAATGTCACATGGAAATGTACTCAATTTAATGGAATTTCCGTTTGTTCTCAAACTGTGGCATGACTGCTGCATAGCAGCCACGCTATATTTTGAGTGCAAACTGAAAAACTAATCAAAATTGATATGCAGATCAATGTACATATTAATGCTTCATGCACTTCTCCAATTTTTGAAAATTCAGAGCAAAGTTTATATTAATGCCCTCCACTACGTGCAGTCATATCTTCTTGCGTTCGTGTATCTATACAAATATTCCTTGGCACAGGCACATGGAAATGTACACAATTTAATGGAATTTCCTTCTGTTCTCAAACTGTGGCGTGGATGCTGCAAAGCAGACTTGCTTCGTTTTGAGAACAAAGTGGAAAATAATACAAAAGTGATATCCAGATCAATGTGCATATTAATGCTTCGTGTACTTCCCTAGATTTGAAAACTTAGATCAAAGACCATATTTATGTCGTTCACTATATGCAGACATTTTATCTTGCGCTCGAGTATTTATGTAAATATTCCTTGACAATATCACTTGGAAATGGTCACAATTTATTGGAATTTCCTTTTGTTCTCAAACTGTGGCGTGACTGCTCCGCGGCAGTCACGCCACATTTTGGGTGCAAACTGAAATGTACACAATTTATTGGAATTTCCGTTTGTTCTTAAACTGTGGCATGGCAGCTGTGGGGCGGCCATGCTACGTTTTGAGAACAAACTGAAAAAATAATACAAAAGTGATATCCAGACCAATGTACATATTTATGCTTCGAGTACTTATCTAGATTTGAAAACATAGATCAAAGATCATATTAATGCCGTTCGTTATATGCAGTCATATTATCTTTCGTTCGTGCATTTATGCGTGCAAATATTCCTAGACAATGTCACATGGAAATGTACACATTTTGATGGAATTTCCGTATGTTCTCAGACTGTGGCGTGGTTGCTGGACAGCCGCCACGCAACATTTTGAGTACAAACTGAAAAACAATTCTAAATTGATACCCAGATCAATGTACATATTAATACTTCATGTACTTCTCCAGATTTGAAAACTCAGATCAAAGTTCATATTAATGCCCTCCACTATATGTATTTATGTAAAGATTCCTTGACAATGTCACTTGGAAATGTACACAATTTAATGGAATTTCCGTTTGTTCTCAAAATGTGGCGTGGCTGCTGCATGGTGGCCACTCTACGTTTTGGGTACAAACTGATATGTACACGATCTAATGTGATTCCCGTTTGTTCTCAGACTGCGGCATGGCTGCCGTGGGGCGGTCGCGCAACGTTTTGAGAACAAACTGAAAAATAGTACAAAAGTGATATCCAGATCAATGTACATACTAATGCTTCGTGTACTTCTACATTTGATAACTTAGATCAAATTTCATATTAATGTCCTCCACTATATGCAGTCATTTTATCTTGCCTCCGTGCTTTTATGCAAATATTCCTTGACATGTCACATGGAAATGTACACAATATAACGCTACATTGACCTGATAACTGTCTACACATTTTATTTGCAACATGAACATCTCCACAACTGATAGGTACTGCCGATTTTAATGTTTTGATTACACTCCACGTATTTGACTATCTACTAGTTCAATTTTTCCCCCATGAAACCATGTATCCCTTAACCCGAAAGAAGAAGAATAGATCCACCTTGTCTAATTTTATTATAATAATAATAATGATGGTGGTGGTGGTAATAGTAATGGTAATAATAATAATAATAATAATAATAATAATAATAATAATAATAATAATAATAATAATAATAATTATTATTATTGTTGTTGTTATTGTTGTTGTTGCTATTATTATTATTATTATTATTAGTTCACTACTTTGTATTTTTTCTAGCCCTTCCCACCTTCCCACCTAACTCAGTGATTAATGAGAGATAAATTATGAACATTATTTAGCAATATCAACTCGATTCTCTTTATTCACCCATTCACCTCCCATTCATACACCAACATTCATTTCAAAAACTCACACTTCAGTCTTGTCCTAAGTTACCACAGCCCAAGTTACAATATTCTCGACAGCAGAGTAGAACACATGTGTTATTATAACCTTTTGTTTCCTCCAAATTGTATCAATTTTCATGATGACCAGTCCAGTCTCGCTTGATAAAGTACAGAATGATGCAGACTTCGACTTTGTAACACAATTCAATCGTGAAGTTAACCGTGTTTCTGCTTCTGAAGATGATCCTATCACCCCACTTACTGCCGATGTGAACACCTGCAAATACTACACTGCGGAAACGTTTTCTACAGCAGTGAACACGTTTAACAAATCCTTTGCCTTACTTAGCATTAACTGCAGAAGCTTAAATACCAATTTTGATCAACTAAAGAATCTGCTCTGTGATCTCCAAGAAAATGAAAACATATTTGACATCGTAGGTATTACTGAAACATTTAGCGTAAAAGAAAATATCTCTTACACATTAGATGGCTATCATCCGCTTATTCTACGTTCTCGCCCTGTCGGTGATGATGGTAGGGGTGGGGTTGGTGCCTTTATTAAAGATTCTATACCATTCAAAATAAGGAACGACTTAAGCATTTTCATTCCTCATGTGTTTGAATCTATATTCATAGAACTCAATGGAAAACACAAATCTATTGTAGGAATTATTTATCGTCCGAATACTGCTCCCAAAGCTGATCTGGACTTGTTCTTAGCTCAATATTCAAATCTGCTTGATCAAATCAATACTGAGAGAAAACCAACCTACCTAATGGGAGATTTCAACTTAGATCTACTCAGTTTTCACCAACACCAAAAAACCGACCAATATTTAGAAGCCCTATTCAGCTGTGGTTTCACGCCGATGATAACCAAACCAACGAGAATAACAAGTCATTCGGCAACTATAATTGACCATATTTTTTGTAACAGATTCAATTTACATACGTCTGGAATAATCATTACTGATGTGAGCGATCATTTCGCTACATTTTATACCGAAAATTTCAAGAGCACCAACCATAATGACAATATACAGCAGCCTAAGAGAATTTTTAACACACGAACTATTAATTTATTCAAACAGCTACTATCTGAATCTGATTTTAGCAATGTATGCCAAGAGGACAATGTTAACGAAGCCTATGAGAAATTTCTAACAACTCTAAATACGGCTTTTAACCAAGCCTTTCCGTTAATAACATTAAAAACCCCGAAAAAATACGTAAAAAGAGAACCATGGATGACCTACGGTCTGCTACAGTCCTCCCGAAATAAACACAAATTACTTGAAAAAAAATATAAGTCCCCAACCATTAACAATATCACAAGATACAAAAACTACTGTCAAATCTTCAATCAACTTAAACGTAAACTTAAAAAGAACTATTACAGCCAGCTGATTTCAGAAAATAGGGGAAACATCAAGAAAACCTGGGAAATTCTCCGCAAGGCAATAAATAAGTCAGATATTCCTCCCCCTCTACCATCATCGTTTATTGAAAACAATGAGGAGTACACTACCCCCATACAAATTGCTGAGAAATTCAACAACTACTTTATCAATATTGGAAATCGTGTATCCAACAACATGGTAAGTCCCACACATCGATTCTCTGATTACCTAAACAACAGCGTCACCGACTCTTTTTTTGTATCACCTGCAACCCATGATGAAGTTATATCCGCCGTAAAATGTCTTCCTAGGAAAACATCTGCTGGTCAGGACAACATCTCACCGAAACTACTAAAAGACATTATACATGAAATTATTGTTCCTTTAACTCACATTATAAATACCTCTTTTTCAACTGGAATTGTACCATCAAAAATGAAAATCGCGAAAGTAATACCAATTTTTAAATCCGGGGATAAACAGTCTTTCGACAATTATCGTCCAATAAGTATTCTTCCTTCCTTTTCTAAAGTCTTAGAGAAGTTAATGCATAAAAGGTTATCACATTTCTTAGATGCACACGGCGTTATTTATAACTATCAGTTTGGATTCAGAAGGGGACACTCAACATTTCACCCAATAATGCATCTTATCAACCACGTTTCCTTAATGAATAACAAAGCGACTAAAGATTGCACACTATCCATGTTTTTAGATTTTTCCAAAGCATTTGACACTATTGATCATGAAATACTGGCTCGAAAACTTGAACACTATGGTATAAGAGGTATAGTTAATTCTTGGTTTCAGAACTATCTCTCCGGGAGATCCCAATGTGTTCAATTCACTGGTGAATCGTCGGAGTTACTCAATGTCACTACAGGTGTACCCCAGGGCTCTGTACTTGGTCCTCTTTTGTTCGTCCTCTATATCAATGACATCAGTGAATCAACTGATATGCGTATTTTATCCTTTGCAGACGACACATCAGCCCATGCACCTGGGAACGACCTTGACCTCCTTACGGAGATGGCAAATAATGAATTATCAAAAGTCAACCACTGGTGTTCTGCGAACAAGTTATCTTTAAATGCTGACAAAACTAAAGTCATACTTCTTCATCCCCAAAATGACAACTACAATTGCGATAACGTTCAAACCCACATTACCTTGAATAACTCAGACTTAATAATAGCAGGTAACAATCGTGACCACAAATTCATAAAATTTCTAGGAATCAAAATGGACGAGAACCTTAAATTTCATCACCATGTATCTACACTCTGTACAAAAATATCCAGAGCAATTTATATCTTGAATAGAGCCAAGAATTTTCTACCGTCCGAGACACTTCGTCTACTCTATTTCACTTTAATTCAAAGCCACTTAATTTATGGTATTCAAATATGGGGTAACGCAACAGCTACAAAACAAATTTTAAACTTACAAAAGAAAGCTGTACGTATCATAGCGAACAAAAAGTTCAACTCACATACTGACCCGCTGTTCAAACGTTTAAAAATTCTTAAATTTAACGATCTGTACAAATTACATTCACTTTTATTTATGCACGACTGGTCGCAGAACAATCTCCCCGTCAGTTTCAATGATACGTTTCAAGTGTACTGGAATCCCTCGGGCATGACTACGAGGCAATGTGGAATCCTAAACACCCATAAACCTCGCACTCAGTTCTCAGCCGCACTTCCATATTTTTCGTTTCCTAAACTGTGGAATGACCTTGATACAACGATAAAAACCCTTACCCGAACATCCTTTAAAAAAATATTAATTGAACAATATCTGAATACTTATATCGCCAATATCAGCTGTTCAGACCCAAGATGTCCCGACTGCCTCGGCTAGTTACGACTCTCGGTGTTATCATATTCTCCTCTTTTCTCCCAGCAAGCAGATAACCAGGTTGATACTGTCACCTATGGTCATTTACTTCACTCCTTTAGCGTGCGATTATTATAATGGTTTACCAACGACGCTTATTTACTTCATTGATTCAGAAATACGGTTAAAATACGGTTAAAACACGGTTAATCCACAATCCACAGATCTAAATAACCAGAGTCAGAACATCTGGAAGTTTGATCCACAATGAACTAATATTCAATACATATCAATACAATATTAACAAAAAACAATGTACTACCTGCTGTCAAGATTTACCTTACTTGAGTCCATCATTTGCCATTTGCCATTTTGCTGTTTAGTCTTTATTTTTGTTGTCTAGGGGATGACAGGAAGACAGTCGTAAGGCTATGTCATTCCCTACAGTATACATTTGTACATCTACCTTTGTTTTTTGTAACCTTGTTTCATTCCTTTGTATATGTATGCTGTGAAATAAAATATTGAATTGAATTGAATTGAATTTTGGTGTGATAAATAAATAGTTTATCACTTGGTTGGTTTCATTTGGGCCGATATATCAGCCCTCAGAAACTTCACACTAGCCTTCGATCTGCGGTCGCAGGCTGATATGAAGTTACCCCGGGCTGATATCTCGCCCGATATGAATTTAGCCAAGTAATAACCTCAAAATATCAAACAGCGATTTCAGTGATGGACAGTCTACAAGTTTATATTCAACTGTACATTTTACAGAAACAGATGAAGAGATTTATTGATTACATTAATTATATTAGTTCAAAGCCATGTGTCTAGCCTCCAGGTATATTAATTCGGCATATCCATTTATTATTATTATTATTATTATTATTATTATTATTATTATTATTATTAATTTTATTATTATTATTATTATTATTATTATTATTATTATTATTATTATTATTATTATATCTTGAATGTCTATTTTTGGTATGATGCTTTCATGAATCTCAGTGTGAAAACGACATTCACAGCCATACGAGCAATTTCATAACGTCAGTGTCAGTGTGATATACGTGAGAACTTTAAAAAAGGAAGGCATTCTTCAAATCACTCTTACCGAAGGAGACCGCGCGGGAACGTTACCTGTATGACATGTTTTGGGCTACGTTATTATCCTCGATAACACGTGGACATCCGCTTCGTGCCGCCGCGTGTAATACGCTGTTTCTCGGTCTCTATTTTTCCTTTTCTTTATTCTTCTGGTACCTTTCAGAAAAAAGAAGGGGAAAAAGAAATGAAATGAAGGGAAAGAGAAAAAATGATACAGGAAAAAATAAACAGTGGGGTGTTACAGTTTGTGGAGACCGCATGTGGCTCCCTCCGATAAAGATCGAAAAAGAAACACCGCCCACCCCCCCCCCAAAAAAAAAAAAATAATCCCCCCAAAACAAAACAAAAACAAGTGCTTGTTAACAAACATTGTTGTTTATTTCCTTGCATGCTGCTGGTTGATATTCCCGCCGAGGACAGGATTTCTTTTGTCATTTATATAAGTATAGTTTGGGCACATTCAATCCAAATGTTTCCCTGTAAACTGAATTGAATTTTCCACAAACGATTGTTTAAGTTACAGTTACATGAGTTTTTCATCACATCCAGTCATGGCTGCTGCACAGCAGCCATGACTGGATGTGATGAAAAACATCTTGAATTTCCTCAGCGGGTTAAGAGTTAAAGCTGTTAGTGAGGCTCATTCTAACATTGTGTGATGTTGTAATTGCAACAGTGCGTTATATCTGGATTTCAGCATAAAGAAACAATTGGCTGTGTAATAACTGAGTCCTAATTTATTCGTTTTGCATGTGCAAGATATATGTCATTTTCTGTTTGTGCGCATCTCTCACTTCTTACAGTTAAAACTAGAAGTCCTGCAATGAAATGCGCACACATAGCACGTCGATCTGTGCGTTAATCTACGCGTTATGACCATATTTAAGCTATCAAATTCTGTTCATGTGGCCTGTGCACACGCAATGTTCAGCCAATGGACCCCCAGACAACCTGGAGGTCTATTGGCAGAAACATTGCCTGTGTTTGCTATTAGTAACCAGGAGAACCTGACATGCTTTGGATGCCGTTCGATACGGCAATTGCGCGCAATTCCTACGCACAATTAAGCCTAGATAAGCGCACAGTTCGTGACAGGACTTCTAGTTTTAACTGTAGTTGTTTTGTGTCAAGTTGCTAGATTTCTGCCTGCGGACACTCCCCAGAAACTTGTAATAAAACCTCTCCACAGTACATTTTTGGCGACTAACGCGTTCTATTGAAATGAGTCTGTGTTTTTATGTTTTTATGGGGAGCACTGGCGAAGCGAGACCAGTTCTCGTTAGATCACCGAAGTTGAGCAACGTCGAGCCCGGTTAATCCTCGGATGGGTGACCATTCAGCGATTGATTCGGGTGCTTCCCGAAGTAGTGGCTGATGTGCGATCAGTGAAGTTTGAATGTGTGATTCTGCGGCGTTGCATCACATGCCAGTTGTGAACGTTTGGAATGTTCACCAGTACTACGCAATCCCCACTGTACCTAGGTGTAAAATAGGGACCGGTTGAGGTGCTTGCCTTGTGTGTCCGTCTGTGAAGCACCGGCAGTTTGACACATGTGACACGGGGTAATAGTGTAAGTCAGAGAGCACTGCGATGAATTCTAGTTGTTAACATTGCGTTATTATTGTTGGTAGTAGTTTTGGCGTAGCTTTACGAATAGTTGTGAATTATTTGCTATATGTTTAGCTTTTCTCTTAAAAAGGATTACTGCATCTTGTCTCCATCTTAATCCAAATTTTACGGACTCGAATAGGAATCCCATTTTACAGAATCCCTTTTTAAGAATCCCTTTTTCGAAAACGGCAATGGCTATGGAATCCCTTTTTCTGAAATGAGTCTAAGAGTCGTTCGAGGAGTCACTCGAACGAGCAATTGCTCGTTAGCTCATTTGCTCGATGGGATTCGAGTCGTTCGAGCAGTATGTCGAGTCACTCGATCGAGCAATTACTCGATAGCTCATTTGACAAAAAAAGGATTCTCCAGAAGGCACCCCAGTTTCGGCACCCCTTTTTGGAAAACATATGGCCTTCGGCACCCCTTTTTTCTGAAATGAGTCTAAGAGTCGTTCGATGAGTCACTCGAACGAGCAATTACTCGATAGCTCATTTGCTCGATGAGCTTCGAGTCGTTCGAGCAATATCCCGAGTTACTCGATCGAGCAATTGCTCTTAGGCTCATTTGCTCGATGAGCTTCGAGTCGATCGAGCAATTGCTCATGAAGCAATTACTCTCTTGCTGTTTAGCTATAAGGGATATTTGGGATAGGTATGCCTTGTGATATAGGTAATAGTATCCTCAGATAAGTATCCTATAAAAGGTATCCTCGATAGGCATCCTCAAATAATACGGGCCATAGGTATCCTCAAATACTGAAATGAGTCGAAGAGTCGTTCGAGGAGTCACTCGAACGAGCAATTACTCGATAGCTCATTTGCTCGACGGACTTCGAGTCATTCGAGCAATATGCCGAGTCACTCGATCGAGCAATTGCTCTAAGGCTCATTTGCTCGATGAGCTTCGAGTCGTTCGAGCAATGACTCATCAGTAACTGCTCGATATCTTATTGGCTTTTGGAATGATATTGGCTTTGGGAATGATATTGGCTTTTGTTGTACAGAAGGGAGATAACTCTGCATACAGGTTATGGGAAATCAAGCAATCTGATTGGTTAGTTATAATTTATATAAATGATCTAGATAAATGAAACAACAAGAGTACTTGGAATAGGGTCAGAACTAACAAGAATAGACTAGAATAGCTAAATATAGTAATAATAAGCAAAGCTGTTCCAGTTAATAGGCTCTTCTACGCTATTGGAGTATACTCTAGAACAAAGAAACCGGGCCAGATAGACGAAAAGTATTGCATATATAGATAGAAGCAGAGAATTCTGGGTAATGACCAAAGAAACGTGTCTTTTAATGGGAACAACGTCATGGGACAGGGATCCAAAAAAGGGAATCTGGGCGAATTCAAAGCCAGAACATTACTCCTGTTTAACCGAACGCACCCCTTATACCTCCTTAGTACTATGCACTACGTGCTAAGTCAATAAAACCAATAACATGGGAAATCCGTATCAAATAAAGTCAATTTCGGTGATTTTGGGTGGATTTTGGTGATTTGGAGGGATTGGCGGGTTGTTTGTGGTAATCAGATTTACCCCTGTTCCATTGAACATACCCTCGGAACATACCCCTGTCTTGTTAGAAGCCACTGGTAACATAGCAATCACGTGCTACCATAGAAACCAATATGGCGGCCTCCAGTATACAAAATAGACGACGGAAACACGTATCACCCTAACAACACGCGCTGCGCATGCGCACTCACACCACGTATCACTATGGGGATGACGTCACAACATGGCCGCTCACGTGGGTTACCATGACAACACAATATGGCGCCACTGGGTCACGTGACATGACGTCACTTCCGGGGTCCGGCACCGGGGTCCGGCCAATGAGTACTCAAACATACGAGACATACTACTGATGTTATATCTCTGCCACTGATTCAATTGATGGTCAGGCTGAATGATGTCGGCACATAACCTATTGTTTCGCTTAGATAATAACGGGTTAATAACGGATTAGCAGGTCGCGATTCTTTACAAAAGGCAGGATGTAATTTGACAAATACTTCATACTGTCGCGAGTGACTCGGACGGTATGAAGTATTTATTTAATCAAATCTGCCTTTTGTAAAGTTGACAACCAACAATGCTTTACCGCTCACTGACAATTAAGGATACAAGTTTGTCCAGACACTATTTCTAACGTTTTATTGGCAAAACACCGCGCGTTTAGAGAAAATGTTTTTGTGTCGTCCTTTATTGCCAACTGACGAATTTCTTGCACCAGAAATGATAAATTTTTGGGTTTTTTGTTTCGCCATCGATAGCGTTCTTCAAGGCTTCAGTGGCATTCCTTCATAGGAGGGACTTAGGTTTTCAGTGCCAAAACTTTAGCCAACGCTAAGATGTGTTGATGCCAAATCAAAGTTTTAGTACCATTAACTAAATTCCGACAGCGTGGACACTGGAGGTCTAATGGGTTAATGCCAGAGATCGGCATCATTAACTCGCAGATGAATGGTGAAATACTACTCAACTCTTCAACGTGTTAATATGGAGTTACATGCAGGTACTCTCCGGTAAGCTGTCCCAGAAAAATGTCATTAGCGTTTGTTTATAGCTGAACAGGGAGCACAGTATAGAAATATGAGATATAGTTCTTAGCATCAGTATCTTATTTCAGATACTGACGTTACGGTTAAAACTAGAAGTCCTGTCACGAACTGTGCCCTTATCTAGGCTTAATTGCGCGTTGGAAGCCATATCGAATGGAAGCCAAAGCACGACAGGTTCTCCTGGTTACTCATAGCAAACACAGGCAATGTTTCTACCAATGGACCTCCGGGTTACCCGGAGGTCCATTGGCTGAAACATTGCTTGTACACAGGCCATATGTACAGAATTTGATAGCCTTACCATGGTCATAACGCGTAGATTAACGCGTAGATCGACGTGACAGGACTTCTAATTTTAACTGTACGTCTGTTTGTCATACCAGTGATCATCTATCTTCAGCGACGTATCTACGGAAAATAGCGCCTGTGGCATACGCATATGAACAGAACGGCATGTAATTTCCTTCTTAAAAGAATTTCCTCCAAAACAGAAAAGCTACAACTAACGTGCGATAATTGATGATATTTAAAAAGCGGAAATTCCATTCTGACAAAAAAAAACATGACTGGCGTAGTAAAAACAAATAGGCGGAAAAGCGACACAACGTCCAAAGTTTGCGCAGAAGAATGGTCTTATAACTAGCTGGGACTGAGGTTCAGTAGTGGTACTATGAGGTAAGTGGTCATGTTGCTCTCAGCACTGTATTTTTATCTAATAACTGATATAAGCGGTCGTCCAACCAAACTTCGGTCAAATTTCATGTAATTTTCTTCAAAGTCTAAAAAGGCCCAAAATGAATAACCCCAATAAATTAAATACCAAAATGCTTGGAATGAAACATAGAACATGTGGAAACTGAAATTTGCCATCGAACTGCTGCCACGTGGTAGATAGCATCGCCTGAAAGTCTGCTATGACATAAGTAAGAGAACAAAATATTTACAAAAAAATACCCCAAAATAAAATAACAGCTGTATTCTATAAACATTGAAGTACATACTCGAAGAAATCTTTTCGTAATTCATGAAAGTAATAAAGATTGAGACCAAATGTTATAAGTGGAATGCTCACTGATTGAAGGCAGACATTTTCTTCTGTTTATGTTTTGATTTGGGGAGTTCAACAAAGATCAACTTGAAGGAGTCCACCAAAAGAAGTATGGAAGGACAAAGGAGTGTCTCCCAATATGAAGATGTATGTGTCACTGTGGGGGTTTGGAAAGAAACTATGATATTCTCCTATGTAGAATGCACTGCAAAGTCATACATTGTAGTTGAACAAATATATTTACAGACTTCTTGCAGTGTAGTCCCCTTTATCACATTCATCAGTTTGATAGCGATTACTCGGGAGGGCACATCCAGTAGGTCTCCCATTCATAGGTGTTGTCGAGGGGGACCCCTTTTCACGTTTTTTTTTCAGAACACAGCATGCACAGAAATCCAGAAAAGGCCACGAGAGAGCTCCATTTGATAGTAAATTTAAAATTTTTCACGGGGATGGGGAGGGGGGGGGGGGGGGGGGGTACCTACAGCACTCATGGCATAAGCCTTTTTCATGAAAGTTTAACCCTTTTTGAAAAATCCTGACGACTCACATGCTTCAACCACTATCAACCGGGTCACACTCCAAATAAGTGTATCTGAAAAAAATCATATTAAATTCCAAAACATTCTTTTTAGACATTAAGTTCTAAACCTTTCTTGTATTTTAGGCTCTTAGTTCCAAATATAACACTTAATTTATCGATTAATTGGTGAATAGAAAAACCCTGCCATAATCAACTTGTTGAGCCCAAGAAGCCTCCATAATAGCCCCAATAAAAGTGCCAAAAGCCACATTGGTGGCTTTACAGAATTTTCATCAGCTTGTTGCTTGATAAGTAGTAGGAAAAAAATACTCACTAAAATTATTTTGCAGCAATTAATTGGAGGGTGCAAGCAGGCACTTTCCAACAAATTGTAACAAATCACCTAGTTATGAACAAAATCTTCCTGAACTACAATAAGTGTAGAGTGGATTGTAACAAAATCACCAGTGGAGTGGAGTTATCACCCAAAGAATCCCTTTAAAATTCTGTATATATGAACAAAAACACAAGCAATGTTTCAGCCAATGGACCTCCGGGTTTAACCCGGAGGTCCATTGGCTGGAACTTTGCTTGTGCTTGTTATGCTTTGCAACAAATTTGCAATTGTTGCTCAGGTGGAATCTCCACTCTGTGGGTGATTTAGTGATAATACACTCTACACGTACTGTATGACTTCTATTGTGGGCAGAATGTTATCTTTGATAAAATACTTGTTACAAATCCCATTACATTCAAAAAATAACTTAGAACTCTACAACTTAACTCCGTAACCAATGTAGTGATGCACACAACATCAAAATTTGTTATTTTTTAAACATTTTTAAAAAATATTCCAACAAAACCATATCATGTGATCCAGTGAGCTCATTCCAAAAAGGGGTCATATGATATGGTTTTGTCGGAATTTCTTAATTAAATATATCTTCCAAACAACAAACACTTTTCTATACAATCACTACAAATTGTTAATCACATGTAGATGCTATAATAAACTCCTGTTAATTGATTAAAAAAAATCTGGTGATGCATGAACGGATTTCACAGACATGAGGCAAGGTCCCCATGCTTATAGACCTAGTGGTTCATGGTGTGTCGATTAAAAGTTTTTTGTCAATTATATCGTGTGTGACAAAACTCCAGTGGCTCAATCAAACGAGTTATATAGACTGCACAATTTATCACAATAAAACAGAAAAATGACCAAACTCCTGCTGACTGAATACGCCAATTAAATTGCAATTTTTCAATGGCAAAATAGGTTATTCAGTTAATTGGATAGAACTGTACATATACACTTTATGCTTATCAATGGACAAATATTGAAGCTGCAGAGAGAGAGAGAGAGAGAGAGAGAGAGAGAGAGAGAGAGAGAGAGAGAGAGAGAGAGAGAGAGACAGACAGACAGACAGACAGACAGACAAAGACAGAGAGACAGAGATAGAGAGATAGAGAGAGAGAGAGAGAGAGAGAGAGAGAGAGAGAGAGAGAGAGAGAGAGATGTGTTGAAGTGTCAGAATAATGTTATGTCTCTTCCCCAAGTGACAAGGTGTAAGTACACAACCACATTTTCCATTCTACTGTATTAATAACGACTACCATCATCCTTTACCCAGGTTTGAGAGTGGCAGGGTAAACTACCGTCAGTCCCTTTGTTCGACGCATATCAACACAAGCTATTAGTCAGGGCTGATACAGAATGTGTAGTGTGGATGATCAGTAAAACACCCACAGAGTGTTATTTCCACACATGTAAGAAGCATGCCTGCAAATAATTTTGCAGTGCGTCTGTCATTATGACCAGTACAAATGGTTTGGTGCAAGACATTGTGTGGATGCTTTAGGTCATGAAAATTTTTTGAGTTATTTTGGCATTAAAAGTCTGAGAAAACAGTCAGTTACCAACATTCTAGGTATTCCCCTTGGGACATTATGATCTGCTCCAATCTTTTGGTTTAGGATATTTAGGGTGTTTGCTTGAGTCTTTATCCTTGACCTACTAGTGAGGCTTATTATATACTCACACGTTACACTAAATTGACTAATAATAATAACAAGAGGGCAAAAAATGTTCTAAGTCGAAAGAGTGAAACTCTGGAAAAATGTGTGGAAGAAACTCAAGCTACACATATATAGTTCTCCCATGATGCTCTATCGCAACATCAAATATCATTCAAATTGGAGTAGCTGTGGCTGAGATACGACAAGGGAAAATGTTGGTACGGACGGACGGACGGACGGACGGACGGACGGACGGATGGACGGACGGTCATATCTTAGTAATTAATATATCAAATAAGCTCATAATATTTCGGTAAGTTCATAATGCATCTCTGGACACAAAAACCCTCGTAACTCCCGTATAATTGCGCGGACAGACGGACGGACGGACGGACGGACGGACGGCAGATACGCCTTCGACTTTTCAAGTCAGGAGCATAATAATCAGAACAAATCACTCACCTTATAAATTCATATCGTCCCGATTTTATACACTCTGTTATTTTTTTTACAAGTGGTTCGTATTATCTTTTTAGTACACAATGATTCAAATTTTCATCAACAAAAAGGTCCAGACAGACTGTAAATATTGGATGGCGGTGGAAGGAATTTCAAAGCATTTTTCTGCAGTTATGACATTAACAGCTCAAGTATTTTCTGTAAGTTGTTTACAAATCCGCTCATACATTGTCTGGAACAAATGAAAGGCGCGATCACGTCCCTGCCTTCTTACGATCGTCCAAAATGTTTTTTCCCACAAGAACACATTATAATCACATGAACGGAATCAACATCATTGAAACATGGCCACATCCGGAACATCCAAATTTTGTGTTGGTTGTATTGCATTACAACATCACAACACAGCAGAGGGTGTGTCATAAAAATGCCTTCTCCGAGTCTGTAGTTTGTTATCATACAATGAAGACACGACTTTCGAATTACCGATCATTTTGTGGTTTTACGGGTTCGTAACTTATGCCGTTGGCCAATTAATCTTCTTCAAAATCTTAAAATTCACTTTTTTCCTGAACACAATTATATATACCTTTAATATGCACTTTGCGGGGAATAGGGGGGGGGGGGGGGGCGGTGGCGTCGCGGTAACCGGTTCTCGTCAGGTCACCGAAGTTAAGTAACGTCGAGCGCGGTTAGTAGTTGGATAGGGTACCATTTCAGCGACTGATTCGAGTTCCCGCGTTGTGTGCTTGGGCAAGGCACTTAACCCCGATTGCCTACATGGGGGCACTATGACGCTGTGTACTAAGGCGAACTGCACGTCGAAGGTGCGCATGTCTTCAACCAATCTAACCCTGCCTGTGCCGCAGTGCAGAGTTCAGAGTTACGATGTTGGAGAGCTGGCAGCTGCTCGTCGTTGCTCGGTGGTTTCTTCCTCCACCCATAAAAACTGTCACCGACATGATATGACCCTGGCTGTTAATGTGTCGTTAAACCCTAATAAAAAAAAAAAAAATTACGCCACTGTCCATTTTCTGTTCATATATTTCAATGTTGCACGAAGAGGAAATTAAGTTATACACCCTGCAATGCTGAAGGTTTTATTAGCAAAACTGATGAACCCAAAACACTCAGTATACTGCAAAACTATGACTTTGTCACTGTTACGGAAACTTGGCACGCGGGTAAATCAAACATCGATGTCACTGGCTTCAAATGCATCGGTGCCCCTCGAGTTTCTTCAGCTAACGGTTAGAGGGGATTGCCTTTTATCTCAGACATAAATAAGAGCCTTTTCTTCGCAACATGAAGATGACGAGGGACATAATACTACGGGTAATATTCAGCAGAAGCGCTTTCAATTTTAGTGGAGATATGGCGTTCGCCTATGTTTATATGGTCGTGGTGGGAAAGTCAAAATCTACGAGTGGGGAATATTTCCACGCATATTTTAACAGTGAATCTCCGACATAAAACAATGGAAACACCATCAAATTTTCAATGAATGAAGCACCGGGTAAGACCCGGTGCTTCTTTCATTGAATATTTGCTGAAAACTACTGCATATTGATCGAAATAGCGCCCGTTGGCAACACTACCCAGGCGTGGATTTTGACCATTCCAGGGCGGCTATATATATATATGCCACCAGTCAACTCTTCTTATTGGACAAGTCGGGGTAGCGATTTTTGTATTTTTAAGAAATAAGAAATTGGCTACCGCTACAACGCAGTGGTGGCGTCAAGGGTGGGGGGGGGGGGGGGTCTGCAGCCCCCCCCCCCCCCCCCGTCGGAGATTTTTAGTCAGTCGTCGGAGAGTCTCGTAAACCCGACTTCACGAGAAAGTTCCGACAATCGAATGTAGATATCTCGTCTTGTCAGTCTCGAACCCGTGCAGCACTGGAACTTTGATAGAGAATAGTGATTCTCACGAAATTCCTTAATGTCGTTCGTCAAACTGGCTTTATAGATGAAATATTTCCCGACCTTATTATAATATGTTTACTTTAACCCTTTACCTAAGGTAACGGCTAAAACCGGCCATCGCTATTCTCAAAAATCGCCAATTAATTTTCATTAGTTTATTCATTTTTTGTCTCAAAAACATAGGTTATGACACCTCGTTGGAACGAGCTCGTCGAGCTCGTTCCAACGAGGGGTTATAACCTATGTTTTTGAGACAAAAAATGAAAAAAATTAGTTACTCAAGAATTATTTTTGCAAGTGTCGTCTGCTTTTCAGGTTAGTTAAATAATCAACAAACATACTCAATTTGCTTCTATTTTGGTTCTCCAATTTACCAATTTTCACTCATTTTCCTTCGTTTGGGAGGTCAAATGTTATAGCCCCCCTGTCGGAGAGGTCAGCCCCCCTATCGAGAAAACCCTGGCACCATCCCTGCTACAACGATAGAGTTGTAATGTAAGGAGATTTTAATGCTCGCAGGGATAATAAACAGGATCATATTACAAACGATAATCACCGTTACGCTACTCTATTACACTGTTGATGAATGTATGAAAAAGAACAACATGGACACAGCGGTAAACATGTTTGGCAGGAAACTTTTATCTCTCTGTGTCAGACAATTAACATAAGGATTATCAGTAGACGTGTGCCGGGTGATTGCCTCGGGGCTTACACAAGTTATCAATATAATTGTGCAAGCATCGTGGATTATACAGTTAAAACTAAAAGTCCTGTTCTGAAATGCGCACAAATACCAGGTCGATATGGCCATAGTCAGGCTATCAAATTCTGTAAATATGGCCTGTACACAAGCAATGTTTCAGCCAATGGACCTCCGGGTAACCCGGAGGTCCATTGGCAGAAACATTGCCCGTGTTTGCTATGAGTAACCAGGAGAACCTGCCGAGCTTTGGATGCCATTCGATATGGCAATTGCGCGCAATTCATACGCGCAATTAAGCCTAGATAAGCACACAGACCGTGACAGGACTTCTAGTTTTAACTGTATGTTAATCTCCGACACTTTCTTGTCTGATGTTGATTACTTTTGCGCAAGTGAACCTAATCACCCATCAGACCAATGTCAGATCACCATGCTCTTAAAATATACTTCGCGTTATAATGAAAGGAAAGCCCGCACATTCACCGAAACGGACAGTTTATATGGACAAACGAAAGCAAATGAAACACTGAATTGTCAGTCAGGAGCAGCACTATACGCTAGGATTTTATAACAGGGGCTACCCTAGGACTTTTTTGAGAGGGAGATGATATTTCAAAGGCCGTTGTGTGGAGTTTCGGGGGCTTTTCCTAGTCCTAACTAGGACCCGTTGGTTGTTGCCCACCTCCCACTTCCCTGGCGGGAAGTGGAAGGAGAGATTAACAATCCGAGAGTCCTAGTTAGGACTACCACGACCCCGAGGAAATTTTGCAAAATTTGGCCCTTTAAGAGCGAACGTGGGGCATTTGTAGCGTGTGCAGACACTATATTTGAGGCTCTGTGTTGTGTGAAAGTTGCATTGAGCCAATATTTTTTGTGGGGTGAGGGTGAGAAAATGTAAGGGAGCAGGCCCCCTTCCCCGAAGCTACGGATCTGGTGTTACGCAACAAAAGTTAATTCCATTCCGCATGAAACATCACTATTTAACTGCAGAGGACACAGAATATGTAAATTAGGAAATGGGATCAATTTTTGCGTACATCAATCGTTAGGGGGCAAACTTTATTTCTTTAAAGCGTCCAAGAAACAAGGGGAAAAGGCAGTATTTTGACAATGGTTGTAAAACCTAGATAGTTGGATGAAAGCGACAATTAACGAAATGAAACAAAATCCATTCGACTAATCTTTCTTCTTTTACAGTTAGGAAATCATATAAAATTGGGATTAAGTACAAACAAAAATAATATCAAGAACTCACTTGGAAACTAGACAAACTAGAAACAAATTGTCCCAAAGAGTACTGGCGTATATAAAAAAAAACCCGTGAAGTAGGAAAAGTGGGGAAAATGAAGCTCTCGACCCTGACCAAACAGTTGACTTCTTCAAGGATTCTTTCTGGAAGGAAACAGACGACTTTCAGGATTCTTTAGTGAAGCCTTTGGAGATTGAGCCTCTATCTTTCCCTCCAAATAACGAGCCAGTTACATCGGTTGAAATGTTGAATAGTCTGGCCAAACTTAAAAAATCTACGGGCAGTGACCATGTCTCCAAACAGTCGTTACCAGTTCAATTCATCACCAAATTATTCATTCAAGACTACCGGTCTCAACACTACCCTCAAGCTTGAAGCATATCTATTTTAACGACCGTTTAGAAGGTGGGGGGGGGGGGGGGGGGGGGGGTGGCGACAGACTCCAACGATTACTGTTGGAAAAGTATTTAACAAAATATTAAATGCCAGGATAAATACATATCTACAACAAAATCAAAAACAAGAGAATTAACAGGAAACAAATTATGAAGCTGGCGTAAAACTCGGAGAATTTCCGGTTTATATTGATGCAATTATACAAACCCTCAGGTACCGAATGAAAGTACAGATCACATCTCAAAATAGTTTATTGACGAATGCTTGCCTTGAATCAACTATTTCTAATTTATCTGACACAGTTGATAATATTCTAACGTTTATCTCGGTCACTGATCGTTGGACGCAAGAACCATTAACCCCTTACCTAACACGAAAGAAGGGAGCCCGGTGGATCAGTAGGTAGAGGTGCAGGCTACAAGCCGAGAGGTCTTCGGTTCGAATCCCACCTGCGGCAACCGCGTTGTGTCCTTGGGCAAGACACTTCATCTTCATTGCCCGCATGGGGGCACGATGACGCCGTGTACTAAGGCGTACTGCACGTCGATGGTACGCATGTCTTCAACCAATCTAACCCTGCCTGTGCTGCAGTACGGAGTTACGATGTTGGGGAGCTGGCAGCTGCTCGTCGTTGCTCGGTGGTTCTCTCCGGGTACTCCGGCTTCCGCCACCCGTAAAACAGTCACGGTCATGATTAGCCATTGTGCATAAATATGTGACCTTAAACATCAATAAATAAATAAATAACACGAAAAAAAGAAGACACTTGCAAACAAAATTCTTGAATAACTAATTTTTTCATTTTTTTTGCGTCAAATACATAGCTTATGACCCCTCATTGGAACGAGCTCTATGAGCTCGTTCCAATGAGGGTGAAAAGCTATGTTTTTGAGACACAAAAGGAACAAAATAATGAAAATTAAATGGTAATTTTTGTGACTAGCACTGGCCTTTTTTCGTCGTTACGTTAGATGAAGAGTTAAGTATGTTGAGGAAATGATGGAACGGGATAATAATGAACTCTTTCTGTGATAGTACGAGAAGTAAATCTTGGGTTAAAGGTGGAGATAAATTTCGCGCGTACAAACTTTTCAAGTCATCATTCACTATCGAGCCCAATCTAATCTGTACCAAATCTAAAGACGACAGACAGTTCTTCACTCGATTGGGAATACGTAATCATTCCATGGCAAGACACTATCAGCCACACCATCCCCGCAAATCTGGCGCGGATAGGATAAGTGTTTACTGTGATGTTCCTTCCGTTGAAAAATGAAAATCATTTCCTCATGGGATACTCTCTTTAGAACTTCCCTTTCCCCCGAAAAAAACTCACACAATACACTCTTCTGTACATTGACGAAGAATCGAGCGGGTTGGGGGGGGGGGGGGGGCGTTAGCGGAAGAATTTCCCAACAGTTAAACACAATACACTCTTCTCTTCACAGACGAAGAGCAGGGGATGGATGGTGTGTGTGTGTGTGTGTGTGTGTGTGTGGGGGGGGGGGGGGGGGGTTGGTAGGGAGAATAACGCAAGACTCACTCGATTCTCAACAAACGAAGGGCGGAGCGAGGTAAGGGTATGGGAGAAGATATCTACCTCTCGTATATGGGGTTCGGGGACGGCCTTTGTAGCGTGTGTAGACCTTGCACTATATTGAGGCCTTTGTTACATGAAACCGGATTGGGGCTAAATTTCAGGGGTGTGGGGGTGTGGGGGGGGTGCTAAGTGTAGGGAGGTTTGTCTCTAGTTGGTGGGATTCGGGGAACCTCCCCCGTCAGTATTCCCAACAATTAAAAGACACAGCCCACTCTTCTCTCAGCAGAAGAGGACTGTGCGGGGTGGGGATGGGAGTGGTCATTGAACGCGACCCGCTCGATCGACTCAGAAAACAAAGGGATGAGCGGGGACAGGTTACTGGAGGGGTTACTTACCTCCGGTTGATGGCCTTCAGAGATGCGGCATTTGTAGCCTGTGTAGGTCTTGCACCATACTGGGGCTTTTTGTTATATGAAATCTGATTTGGACTAAATTTTAGGGAATGTGAGAAAAGTTTCCGGGTGTTTTGCTTACAGTGACAGAGAATAATCGAGAATATTCCAAACAGCAAAACCACGCACTCTACTCTCCACAGACGGAGGGAGGTATCGACTCCTTATTGTGGATGTTCAGTGGCCCTCCAGGAACATACTTGAAATAATGAATGCTCCGAGGGTGCACAGGGTGCATCTGGGTTCTTTGTTGGGTTTGTATGTCTATATCATCGACATCAATTTAGGGCTCTACATTAAGTGAAAATTGCATTACACAATTTGAGGCGGGGGGTGGGGGGTAGACAACGAACACTGGGGTAGCTGGTGCCTCGCGGAACCTGAACTATGGTATGGAGTGGAGAGAATATTTTAAGTCATCCTTTCAAAACCGGTATTTATTTTCTCCTTTCAACATTCTGAAAATGGTGAACACTGAAACGATAAAAAAGAAATTCTCCACGTTTTATTTTATTGAGGTGAAAACGGTCAAGATTAGCCATTGTCTGCATAAGTATGTGACCTTAAACACTGATAAATAAATAAATTGAGGTGAAAGGCAATATTATAATCCCGCGGAATGGGCACCTCAACTGGTGCAATGTACAATTATTTGCTCTCGAAATAAAGACAATTAAAGATATTTTTGTAGGTTAGGATATTGTTTGCTTCCTTGTTTATTGAGGTTTAACGACACATTCAACAGCCAGGGTTATATCGAATCGGACAATTTTATGGGTCGAGGAAGCCAAGATACCCGGAGAGATTCACCGAGCAGCGGAGAACAAGTTGACTCCCCAACGTACTAACTCAACACAAGCAGGGTTAGCGTTGATTGAAGGCAAGCGCACCATCGGTATGTAGGACACCTTAGTACCCAGCGACAGTGTGCCCCACCCTGACAATGAGGATTTAGTGTCTTGACCAAGGACACAATGCAGATAGTGTGGGTCAGGATCGAACCGTCGACCGTTTAGTTTAAAGTAGCTCTAACGAATGTACCACCGCGATCCCCAGATAAAGCTATCGTAAGGACTTGAGTTGCAAAACAATTATGTATTGAAACACTAACATTTCGTCGCCTGAGTGCTAGAATGTTCTATGTCCCCTATGGGACATAGAACATTCTGGCACTCTGCCGACGATTTGCTTGTGGAAATGCGCTTGTGTGTTGGCAGCATTATTTTTGTGCTCCGTATTTTCTGTCAGTTAGTTATGATTTTCAAATGTGAAACTTTACATTTTGATACACCATGTTTGTGAAGACACCATCTTTCCAAATTATGATTTCTAACAATGTTCTTCTTCATGGATTCTATGTTTTAAAGACGTTTTTTATTCTATTTTATTTCCATGTGAACATCGTGACGACATGTCACGTTCAATCCATCATTGATGAGTTGACCTACACACCGAACTCTCCTGTCAGTGAATTGTGTTGCAATTCGAACTCTCCTGTTAGTGAATTGTGTTACAAGTCATGCTTGATCACCGAGTCGCAACGGCCATTCATTGTTAACCACTCCAATACAAAACGTGCATTGAATACCCACTCAACTACAAGCAGGTCTGGTTCACTGAGCGGCACAGTTTATGATCGACTAAAATCTTTTGGGATTATACGGAAACGACGGAATAGGAAGGGAGGTGTTATGTGCGTCAAAAAAAAGAACTCTTAAAGAACTTAACTTTTGCAACCTTGTCTCGATACCTTCGAGCGATTCACGTTCATTCCAACTAGATATTACTGCATGCCTTATTAATCCAACGTCACTTGTGAATAAGACATCTATTATTAGGGACATCATGATAGATAATCACGTTGATCTAGGCTTGATTACCGTGACATGGGTCTCCTCTGTTGACACTTTCACCGTCGGTGAACTGCAGTAAAATGACAAACTGTTCCTTCACATACCCCGTCGCTCAAGAGGTGGTGGAGTGGGGATGCTTTTTGACAACACTCTCAAGATAAAAAACAGATTCAACATATAAATTTAAGTCCTTTGAATCTATGCAAGGCATACTAACAACGGGGACTCGTTCATTGCGAATTATAACAGTTTATAGACCCTCACCAAATGCCAAAAATAACTCTCCTTCAGTATGTTTATGTCGGAATTTGCTGAATTCGTCGGATGCTAACTCGCTGCACCTGCACCTTTCGTTATTACTGGTGACTTCAATCTTCATTTGGAGAATAAAAGCAACGCCAGTACGCGAAAATTTCTCATCTTGCTAGATTCTATGGACCTTGTGCAACATTTTATTTATTGGCGTTTAAGGTCACATACTTGTGTACAATGGCTAATCATGACCGCTTGTGCAACACGTCATTGGTCCAACGCATAAAGCTGGTTATATACTGGACCTAGTTATTACACAACAGAGTGATGCAGAAATTGTGTATGGTGTCGATGTGTTTGACGTCGCCCTTCCGGATCATTTTATGGTTCAGTTTAACCTCAAAGTAGGGTGCCCTACCCAGCATTTTATGGTTCAGTTTAACCTCAAAGTAGGGTGCCCTTTGCGCCAGCACAAAGAGAATATTTATTATCGGAAATTCAGGAATATAGACTCAACTGAATTTTCGGATGCTTTCTCGTCATTAGCTTCAGATCCTACTGCTATAGAATCGGTTGACGAGACTGTTGAAACTTTGAATAAACTTCTACAAGAACTTATCGACAGATTTGCCCCTTTGAAGTATAAAACATTTTCTAAGGATAGGCACTCTCCTTTGTTCACCGGTGAAATTAGGAAAGCGAAACGTCAGCGCAGACATCTAGAGCTGCAGTGGCGTTCGTCAAAACTTCACATCCATGGAGAACTATATGTAACCCAAAGAAACCATGTGAATAATCTGATAACTCGTGCAAATAAGGCCTACTTTTCTGGTATTGTGTCTCTGATAACGTTGTGCGGCCAAACGTGCTGTCAACTCTTATGGACAAACTACTACACCTTACGGGAAATATAGCCCTTCCTCAACACACATTAAAGGAAGAACTTGCTGCAAAATTCTCAGCTTTCTTCACAAACAAAATCGAAGTGATAAGGTCCAATCTTACAGCTGGAGGCAATGTCGCAAATGCCTCCACCTTTTCATCCAGTCCACCTGGCACGACGGACCGTGTGCAGTTCAGCTCATTTGAACTGATTACCGACAACGATCTGATCACAGTGTTGACACACTCGCCATCAAATCAGAGCGCGATGGACGTAATCCTGCCTGCCGGCTCTCACAACATGACTTCTAGAAATTGTAAATAAGTCCTTTGTCTCTGGAATTTTCCCGCTAACAATGAAACAGGCTCTCGTTACCCCACTGCTCAAAAAGCCTGGACTTGATCCAGACGTTTTCAAAAACTATAGGCCGGTATCAAACCTTTCGTTCATCTCCAAACTCATTGAACGAGTTGTTGCCACCCAAATCCTTCAGCATCTCAACAATTGTGGTTTATCTGAAGAATTTCAGTCTGCATATAGGCCACATTGTCGCACTGAAACAGCACTACTACTCGTTCAAAACGGCGCACTTCTGTCTATGGATAAACAACAAATATCATGTCTAGTGTTAGTAGATCTTAGCACGGCATTCGACACAATTGATCATGCCATTATCCTGGAAAGACAACAAAGCTATGTTGGCGTTACCGGCATACAGTTAAAACTAGAAGTCCTGTCACGAACTGTGTGCTTATCTAGGCTTAATTGTGCGTTGGAATTGCGCGCAATTGTCATATCGAATGGCATCCAAAGCACGACAGCTTCTTCTGGTTACTCATAGAAACCACAGACAATGTTTCTGCCAATGGACCTCCGGGTTACCCGGAGGTCCATTGACTGAAACATTGCTGGTGCACAGTCCATATGTACAGAATTTGATAGCCTTACTATGGTCATAACGCGTTGATTTTCGCGCTAATCAACGTGCTATTTGTGCGCATTTCATGACAAGACTTAAAGTTTTAACTGTAGGCCACAGTGTAGCACTGAAACAGCACTACTACTCGTTCAAAACGACGTACTTCTGTCTATGGACAAACAACAAATATCATGTCTGGTGTTACTAGATCTTAGCGCGGTATTCGACACAATTGATCATGCCATTCTCCTGGAAAGACTACAAAGCTATGTTGGCGTTACCGGCATAGCTTTAGAATGGTTCAGATCCTATCTTACTGGCCGGACGCAAAGTGTCAGCATCAATAGTTCTGCTTCAGAGAGGCTCACTTTGAAGTTCGGACTCCCCTCAAGGCTCTGTCCTCGGACCCCTTTTCTATGTTATCTATGTTTTACCATAAGGAGGTACAGTAAAACCTGTCTTGAGAGACGACTATCCACCTTTCTATCCAAATTTCTCATCTTGCTAGATTCTATGGACCTTGTGCAACATTTTATTTATTGGTGTTTAAGGTCACATACTTGTGTACAATGGCTAATCATGACCGCTTGTGCAACACGTCATTGGTCCAACGCATAAAGCTGGTTATATACTGGTCCTAGCTATTACACAACAGAGTGATGCAGTAATTGTGTATGGTGTCGATGTGTTTGACGTCGCCCTTCCGGATCATTTTATGGTTCAGTTAAACCTCAAAGTAGGGTGCCCTACCCAGCACAAAGAGAATATTTATTATCGGAAATTCAGGAATATAGACTCAACTGAATTTTCGGATGCTTTCTCGTCATTAGCTTCAGATCCTACTGCTATAGAATCGGTTGATGAGACTGCTGAAACTTTGAATAAACTTCTACAAGAACTTATCGACAGATTTGCCCCTTTGAAGTATAAAACATTTTCTAAGGATAGGCACTCTCCTTTGTTCACCGGTGAAATTAGGAAAGCGAAACGTCAGCGCAGACATCTAGAGCTGCAGTGGCGTTCGTCAAAACTTCACATCCATGGAGAACTATATGTAACCCAAAGAAACCATGTGAATAATTTGATAACTCGTGCAAAGAAGGCCTACTTTTCTGGTATTGTGTCTGATAACGTTGTGCGGCCAAACGTGCTGTCAACTGTTATGGACAAACTACTACACCTTACGGGAAATATAGCCCTTCCTCAACACACATTAAAGGAAGAACTTGCTGCAAATTTCTCAGCTTTCTTCACAAACAAAATCGAAGTGATAAGGTCCAATCTTACAGCTGGAGGCAATGTCGCAAATGCCTCCACCTTTTCATCCAGTCCACCTGGCACGACGGACCGTGTGCAGTTCAGCTCATTTGAACTGATTACCGACAACGATCTGATCACAGTGTTGACACACTCGCCATCAAATCAGAGCGCGATGGACGTAATCCTGCCTGCCGGCTCTCACAACATGACTTCTAGAAATTGTAAATAAGTCCTTTGTCTCTGGAATTTTCCCGCAAACAATGAAACAGGCTCTCGTTACCCCACTGCTCAAAAAGCCTGGACTTGATCCAGACGTTTTCAAAAACTATAGGCCGGTATCAAACTTTTCGTTCATCTCCAAACTCATTGAACGAGTTGTTGCCACCCAAATCCTTCAGCATCTCAACAATTGTGGTTTATCTGAAGAATTTCAGTCTGCATATAGGCCACATTGTCGCACTGAAACAGCACTACTACTCGTTCAAAACGGCGCACTTCTGTCTATGGATAAACAACAAATATCATGTCTAGTGTTAGTAGATCTTAGCACGGCATTCGACACAATTGATCATGCCATTCTCCTGGAAAGACAACAAAGCTATGTTGGCGTTACCGGCATACAGTTAAAACTAGAAGTCCTGTCACGAACTGTGTGCTTATCTAGGCTTAATTGTGCGTTGGAATTGCGCGCAATTGTCATATCGAATGGCATCCAAAGCACGACAGCTTCTTCTGGTTACTCATAGAAACCACAGACAATGTTTCTGCCAATGGACCTCCGGGTTACCCGGAGGTCCATTGACTGAAACATTGCTGGTGCATAGGCCATATGTACAGAATTTGATAGCCTTACTATGGTCATAACGCGTTGATTTTCGCGCTAATCAACGTGCTATTTGTGCGCATTTCATGACAAGACTTGAAGCTTTAACTGTAGGCCACAGTGTAGCACTGAAACAGCACTACTACTCGTTCAAAACGACGTACTTCTGTCTATGGACAAACAACAAATATCATGTCTGGTGTTACTAGATCTTAGCGCGGTATTCGACACAATTGATCATGCCATTCTTCTGGAAAGACTACAAAGCTATGTTGGCGTTACTGGCATAGCTTTAGAATGGTTCAGATCCTATCTTACTGGCCGGACGCAAAGTGTCAGCATCAATAGTTCTGCTTCAGAGAGGCTCACTTTGAAGTTCGGACTCCCCTCAAGGCTCTGTCCTCGGACCCCTTTTCTATGTTATCTATGTTTTACCATTAGGAGGTACAGTAAAACCTGTCTTGAGAGACCACTATCCACCTGTCTTGAGAGACCACATCTGCCAGGCACCTATTGGTTACTCTATAATGGACCTGCTATGGGAGACCACCTGTCTTAAGAGACCACCTGTCTTGAGAGACCACTGTGACCTGGTACCAACTTGTATTTTTATGCCATAATGGACCTGTCTTGAGAGACGTCACCTTTGAAGACAGGCACCATGACAAAAATCCATTGTGGTTATACTAGCATAATTAAAAGTATTAAAATCTCTTAATTGGGTTTCAATTGCTATTCAGTTACATAACTTATTAAAGATTGAGATGTTTTTAAAAGAACCCTGTGAAAAGATTAGGATTATTGCTGAAAAAACACTTTCATACATACTTGAAATGTGACAGATAGGATTATATCTTATTCTACCACATGCCTTGCAGCATGTTCATCATAGCAGTGGGTGGGTACAATGTGTGAAGCTCTCCCTGACGGTGCAGGAGCCTCGGAACCAAATGGGCGTGCAGTGGGAACGGGCTGGGTCACCCACTTTTTCTTCCGCCCGTGTTTGCAGAAATGCCGTTACATGCGTAAAAGGAAAGAGAACAGAGAAAAAACGTATGGCGCATTGAGACCGGCGTCTGCCATGGCCCTGCACACCAGGATTCCAACCACGAACCCGACACACCCCTACCTGAGTTTGGAATCCTGTTTCGTACCTTCAGTGAAGTCAGCCATTTATGTCCCCATCTGATGAGAATAGTGTTCTATTGGAGAGTGTTTGGAAATTGTATAGCAACGGCGTATCGCTTGGTGGGAATTGATCTGCAATTTTGGAAGCGGTTTGGTATGTCAGACCGCTGTACATGCATCCTTAGAGTGTCATTTTCCACGCAAAACTTTCCTTGGGGAGCATCTCCCAAAACCCCACCAGCAAGGGGGGAGGGGTGTATCCTTGGTTTCTGCCACAAAGCGGCAGCAAATGGGATGCATCGGCCGCTCACTTTCAAATTGCTCGTCCGATGTAGCTGGCTACCTTGAGAAGTGGCGGCGCTACATGAGGGCGTGTGGGGGGCATTTCCCCCTCCCCCAACGTGAGCTCTGCCCCCAGTAGTAGGAGATGGAGATGGCCTTTTCATACCAGTTTGGACTGACCCCGCCCTGACCCCGCGCCCAAAGCGCCCAGGCCTTTTAGGCTCCCCTCACCCCTCCCTGTGCTGAAGCCCGTTAGGCCCCCTCACCCCCACTGCGCCCAAAGCCCTTAGGCACCTTCTCTGCGCCCAAACCCAGTTAGTCCCTCCTTCGTGCCTAAAACTTGTTAGATGGCGGCTCAAGATGGCGGATGACAAGATGGCGGCTTCCCTCCATGACGTGACTACCATAATACACACAGTGGGAGGGATCCCCTCCCTGTTCGCAAAGCCTATTGGGACCCAAGATGGCGGTCCAAGATGGCGGATGACAAGATGGCGCATTCCCCATGATATCTGTGACGTGGCTACCATAATACATAAAGTGGGAGGAATCCCCCTCCCTCCCTGTACCCAAAGCCAATTGGGACCCAAGATGGCGGCCCAAGATGGCGGATGACAAGATGGCGGCTTCCACTCCGTGACTTGGCTACCATAATACACACAGTGCGAGGGATCCCTGTACCCAAAGCCTATTGGGACCCAAGATGGCGGCCCAAGATGGCGGATGACAAGATGGCGGCTTCCTCTCCATGACGTGGCTACCATAAAACACACAGTGGGAGGGATCCCTCTCCCTGGACCCAAAGCCTATTGGGACCCAAGATGGCGTTCCAAGATGACGGATGACAAGATGGCGGCTTCCCCATGATATCTGTGATGTGGCTATCATAACACATAAAGTTGGAGGGATCTCTCTCCCTCCCTGTGCCCAAAGCCTATTGGGACCCAAGATGGCGGTCCAAGATGGCGGATGACAAGATGGCGGCTTCCCCCATGACGTGTCTACCATAATACACACAGTGGGAGGAATCCCCCTCTCTCCCTGTACCCAAAGCCTATTGGGACCCAAGATGGCGGCCTAAGATGACAAGATGGCGGCTTTCCCTCCATGACGTGGCTACCATAATACACACAGCGGGAGGGATCCCCCTCCCTGTACCCAAAGCCTATTGGGACCCAAGATGGCGGCCTAAGATGGCGGATGACAAGATGGCGGCTTCCCCTCCATGACGTGGCTACCATAATACACACAGTGGGATGGATCCCTCTCCCTGGACCCAAAGCCTATTGGGACCCAAGATGGCGGCCCAAGATGGCGGCCTCCCCATGATATCTGTGATGTGGCTATCATAACACATAAAGTTGGAGGGATCCCTCTCCCTCCCTGTACCCAAAGCCTATTGGGACCCAAGATGGCGGTCCAAGATGGCCCTTTAAGAGTGAACGTGGGGCGTTTGTAGCGTGTGCAGACCCTATATTTGAGGCTCTGTGTTGTGTGAAAGTCACATTAAGCCAATATTTTTTGTGGGTGGGGGGGGGGGGGAGGGGTGAAAATTTAAGGGGGCAGCCCCCCTTCCCCGTAGCTACGAAACTGGTGTTGCGCAACAAAAGTTACTTCCATTCCGCTTGAAACATCACTATTTAACTGCAGTGGACACAGAATATGTAAATTAGGAAATGTGATCAATTTTTGCGTACATCAATCGTTAGGGGGCAAACTTTATTTCTTTCAAGCGTTCAAGAAGCAATGGGAAAGGTAGTATTTTGACAATGGTTGTAAAACCTAGATAATTGGATGAAAACGGCAATTAATGAAATGAAACAAAATCCGATCGACTAATCTCTCTTTTTTACAGTTAGGAAATCATATAAAATTGGGATTAAGTACAAACAAAAATAATGTTATCAAGAACTTACTTGGAAACTAGACAAACTAGAAACAAATAGTCCCAAAGAGTACTGGCCTATATAAAAAAAGCCCGTGAAGTGGGAAAAGTGGGAAAAATGAAGCACTCGACCCTGACCAAACAGTTGACTTCTTCAAGGATCCTTTCTGTAAGGAAACAGACGACTTTCAGGATTCTTTAGTGAAGCCTTTGGAGATTGAGCCTCTATCTTTCCCTCCAAATAACGAGCCAGTTACATCGGTTGAAATGTTGAACAGTCTGGTCAAACTTAAAAAATCTACGGGTAGTGATAATGTCTCCAACGAACGTCTCCAAGCAGTCGTTACCAGTTCAATTCATCACCACATTATTCATTCAAGACCCCCGGTCTCAACACTACCCTCAAGCTTGAAGCATATCTATTTTAGCGACCGTTTACAAGGTGTGTGTGTTCGTGGGGGAGGGGGGGGTGGGGTAGTGACGAGACTCCAGCGATTACTGTTGGAAAAGTATTTAACAAAATATTGAATGGCAGGATAAATACATATCTACAACAAAATCAAAAACAAGAGAGTTAACAGGAAACAAATTATGAAGCTCGCGTAAAACTCGGAGAATTTCCGGTTTATATTGATGCTATTATACAAGCCCTCAGGTACCGAAAGAAAGTACAGACCACATCTCAAAATAGTTTATTGACGAACGCTTTCCTTGAATCAACTATTTCTAATTTATCTGACACAGTTGATTATATTCTAACGTTTACCTCGGTCGCTGATCGTTTGACGCAAGAACCATTAACCCCTTACCTAACACGGAAGACAGAAGACACTTGCAAACAAAATTCTTGAATAACTAATTTTTTCATTTTTTTGCGTCAAATACATAGCTTATATGACCCCTCATTGGAACGAGCTCTATGAGCTCGTTCCAATGGGGGTGAAAAGCTATGTTTTTGAGACAAAAAAGGAACAAAATAATGAAAATTAAATGGTAATTTTTGTGACTAGCACTGGCCTTTTTTCGTCGTTACGTTAGATGAAGAGTTAAGTATGTTGAGGAAATGATGGAAAGGGAGAATAATGAACTCTTTCTGTGATAGAACGAGAAGTAAATCTTGGGTTAAAGGTGGAGATAAATTTCGCGCGTACAAACTTTTCAAGTCAACCTTAACTATCGAGCCCTATCTAATCTGTACCAAATCTAAAGACGACAGACAGTTCTTCACTCGATTGGAAATACGTAATCATTCCTTGGCAACTAAAAAGGGCAGGCACTATCAGCGACACCACCCCGCATACCTGGCGCGGATAGGGTAAGCGTTTACTGTGATGTTCCTTCCATTGAAAAATGAAAATCATTATCCCCGCATTTTCAAAAATGCGGGGATATAGTCGTGATCTCCTTCCGTACGCCCGTCCGTACGTACGCCACACCCTGAAAAGCTCCTAGGGTATTTAATTCTAAACGTTTAAACTATGTTAATGTGTTCAGGTAACATCGCTAGATGTGCATAAAGGTTTCAAAATTTTGATTGGGCCCCTGGAGGTTCCAGTGAAACCACTTTTATTGTTAGAAAATCTGTTTTCATCGAAAGGCTCCCGGGGTATTTAATTCGAAACTTTTAAACAATGCTAATCTGTTCAGGTAGCATCACTAGATGTGGATGAAGGTTTCAGAATTTTTATTTGGGTATTTAATTCGAAACGTATAACCAAGTAGGTGGGGTTCGGAGACGGCCTTTGAAGCCTGTGTAGACCTTGCACTATATTAAATGAAACCGGATTTGGGCTGAATGTCGGGGGGGGGGGGAGGCGCTAAGTGTTGGAAGGTTTGTCTCTAGTTGATAGGATTCGGGGAGCCTCCCCCGTCAGTATTCCCAACAATTAAAAGACACAGCCCACTCTTCTCTCAGCAGAAGAGGGCTGAGCGGGGTGTGGGGGTGGTGGTAGTTTTACTTGAACGCGACCAAATGAAGGCCTGAGTGGGGGTAGGTTACGGGAGGGGTACTTACATGAAGGTTTCGGAATTTTGATTTGACCCCAGGTGGTTCCATTAGGAAATCAGTTTCCATCGAAAGGCTCCTAGGGTATTTGATTCGAAACGTTAAAACTATGCTAACGTGTTCAGGTAGCATCACAAGATGTGCATGAAGGTTTCGGAATTTTGATTTGGCCCCATGTGGTTCCGGTGGAGCCACTTTTATGGTTAGAAAATCAGTTTTCATCAAAAGGCTCCTAGGGTATTTAATCCGAAACGTTTAAACTATGCTAAGGTGTTGAGGTACCATCTGTAGATGTACATAAAGGTTTCAAACTTTTGATTGGGCCCCTGGAGGTTCCAGTGAAACCACTTTTATTGTTAGAAAATCTGTTTTCATCGAAAGGCTCCCGGGGTATTTAATTCGAAACTTTTAAACAATGCTAATCTGTTCAGGTAGCATCACTAGATGTGGATGAAGGTTTCAGAATTTTTATTTGGGTATTTAATTCGAAACATATAGCCTATGCTAATGTGTTCAGTTACATGTCTGGATATGCATGAAGGTTTTGGAATTTTCGTTTGGCTCCAGGTGGTTCCAGTGGAACCACTTTTATCGTTAGAAAATCAGTTTTCATCGAAAGGCTTTTAGGGTAATGAATTCGAAACTTTTAAACTATTCTAAGGTGCTCAGGTAGCATCTCCAGATGTGCATGAAGGTTTCGGAATTTTGATTCGGCCCCCAGGTGGATCCAGTGGAAACGCTTTTATCATTAGAAAATCAGTTTTCATCGAAAGGCTCCTAGGGTATTTATTTCGAATCTTCAAACTATGCTAATAATGTGTTCAGGTAACATTTCTAGATGTGCATGCAGGTTTCGGAATTTTGATTTTGCCCCAAGTGGTTCCAGTAGAACCACTTTTATCGTTAGAAAATCTGTTTTCATTGAAGGGCTCCTAGGGTATTTAATTCGAAACTTTTAAACCATGCTAAGGTGTTCAGGTAGCATCACTAGATGTGCATGAAGGTTTCAGAATTTTGATTTGGCCCCATGTGGTTCCAGTGGAACCACTTTTATCGTTAGAAAATCAGTTTTCATCGAAAGGCTCCTTGGGTATTTAAGTCGAAACGTTAAAACTATGCTAAAGTGTTGCTAAGGAAATGCGGGGATACACCATTGTGTGCTTTGCACACAAATAACTCGATCTAGTTTTTTTCATGGGATACTCTCTTTATGGGTTCCCTTTCCCCCGAGAAAAAAATCAAAACAGTTACACACAATACACTCTTCTGTACATTGACGAAGACTCGAGCGGGTGGGGTGGGGGTGGGCGTTAGGCGGCAGAATTTCCCAACAGTTAAACACAATACACTCTTCTCTCAACAGACGAAGAACAGGGGATGGATGGGGGCGGTAGTGAGAATAACTAAGCAAGACTCACTCGATTCTCAACAAGCGAAGGGCAGAGCGAGGTAAGGGTATGGTGGAAGATATCTACCTCTCGTAGGTGGGATTCGGAGACGGCCTTTGAAGCGTGTGTAGACCTTGCACTATATTATATGAAACCGGATTTGGGCTGAATGTCGGGGGGGGGGGGGGGCGCTAAGTGTGGGAAGGTTTGTCTCTAGTTGATAGGATTCGGGGAGCCTCCCCCGTCAGTATTCCCAACAATTAAAAGACACAGCCCACTCTTCTCTCAGCAGAAGAGGGCTGAGCGGGGTGTGGGGGTGGTGGTAGTTTTACTTGAACGCGACCAAATGAAGGCCTGAGTGGGGGTAGGTTACGGGAGGGGTACTTACATGAAGGTTTCGGAATTTTGATTTGACCCCAGGTGGTTCCATTAGGAAATCAGTTTCCATCGAAAGGCTCCTAGGGTATTTGATTCGAAACGTTAAAACTATGCTAACGTGTTCAGGTAGCATCACAAGATGTGCATGAAGGTTTCGGAATTTTGATTTGGCCCCATGTGGTTCCGGTGGAGCCACTTTTATGGTTAGAAAATCAGTTTTCATCAAAAGGCTCCTAGGGTATTTAATCCGAAACGTTTAAACTATGCTAAGGTGTTGAGGTACCATCTGTAGATGTACATAAAGGTTTCAAACTTTTGATTGGGCCCCTGGAGGTTCCAGTGAAACCACTTTTATTGTTAGAAAATCTGTTTTCATCGAAAGGTTCTCAGGGTATTTAATTCGAAACTTTTAAACAATGCTAATCTGTTCAGGTAGCATCACTAGATGTGGATGAAGGTTTCAGAATTTTTATTTGGGTATTTAATTCGAAACGTATAACCTATGCTAATGTGTTCAGTTACATGTCTGGATATGCATGAAGGTTTTGGAATTTTCGTTTGGCTCCAGGTGGTTCCAGTGGAACCACTTTTATCGTTAGAAAATCAGTTTTCATCGAAAGGCTTTTAGGGTAATGAATTCGAAACTTTTAAACTATTCTAAGGTGTTCAGGTAGCATCTCCAGATGTGCATGAAGGTTTCGGAATTTTGATTCGGCCCCCAGGTGGATCCAGTGGAAAAGCTTTTATCATTAGAAAATCAGTTTTCATCGAAAGGCTCCTAGGGTATTTATTTCGAATCTTCAAACTATGCTAATAATGTGTTCAGGTAACATTTCTAGATGTGCATGCAGCTTTCGGAATTTTGATTTTGCCCCAAGTGGTTCCAGTAGAACCACTTTTATCGTTAGAAAATCTGTTTTCATTGAAGGGCTCCTAGGGTATTTAATTCGAAACTTTTAAACCATGCTAAGGTGTTCAGGTAGCATCACTAGATGTGCATGAAGGTTTCAGAATTTTGATTTGGCCCCCATGTGGTTCCAGTGGAACCACTTTTATCGTTAGAAAATCAGTTTTCATCGAAAGGCTCCTTGGGTATTTAAGTCGAAACGTTAAAACTATGCTAAGGTGTTGCTAAGGAAATGCGGGGATACACCATTGTGTGCTTTGCACACAAATAACTCGATCTAGTTTTTTTCATGGGATACTCTCTTTATGGGTTCCCTTTCCCCCGAGAAAAAAATCAAAACAGTTACACACAATACACTCTTCTGTACATTGACGAAGACTCGAGCGGGTGGGGTGGGGGTGGGCGTTAGGCGGCAGAATTTCCCAACAGTTAAACACAATACACTCTTCTCTCAACAGACGAAGAACAGGGGATGGATGGGGGCGGTAGTGAGAATAACTAAGCAAGACTCACTCGATTCTCAACAAGCGAAGGGCAGAGCGAGGTAAGGGTATGGTGGAAGATATCTACCTCTCGTAGGTGGGGTTCGGAGACGGCCTTTGAAGCGTGTGTAGACCTTGCACTATATTATATGTATCCGGATTTGGGCTGAATTTCGGGGTGGGGGGCGCTAAGTTTAGGGAGGTTTGTCTCTAGTTGATAGTATTCGGGAGCCTCCCCCGTCAGTATTCCCAACAATTAAAAGACACAGCCCACTCTTCTCTCAGCAGAAGAGGGCTGAGCGGGATGTAGGGGTGGTGGTGGTGGTACTTGAACGCGACCCGCTCGATCTACTCAGCAAATGAAGGCCTGAGTGGGGGTAGGTTACGGGAAGGGGGTACTTACCTCCTTTTGATGGCCCTCAGAGATGCGGCATTTGTAGCCTGTGTAGGTCTTGTATCATATTGGGACTCTTTGTTACATGAAATCTGATTTGGACTAAATTTTAGGGAAGGTGCGAAAAGTTTTGCCTACAGTTAATATAAAATAATCGAAAATATTCCAAACAGTTAAACACTACACACCACCACACACTCTACTCTCCACAGACGGAGGGAGGTATCAACTCCTTTTTGTGGATGTTCAGTGGCCCTCCAGGAACATACTTGAAATAAAGAATGCTCCTCTGGTGAACAGGGTGCATCTGGGTTCTTTGTTGGGTTTGTATGTCTATATAATCGACATCCAGTTAGGGCTCTTAATTAAGTGAAATTTGCATTACACTATTTGAGGCGGGGAGGGGGGGGGGGGCGTAACGAACATTGGGGTAGCTGGTGCCCCAAGGAGTGGAGAGAATATTTTAAGTCATCCTTTTAAAACCGATGTTTATTTTCTCCTTTCAACATTCTGAAAATGGTGAACAATGAAACGATAAAAATAAACTCTCCACATTTCATTTTATTGAGGTGAAAACTGTCAAGACTAGCCATTGTGTGCATAAGTATGTGACCTTAAACACCAATAAATAAATATTTATACCATGATAACCTATTCTACTATATATGAAAAGCCTTTGATATATATTTTACCTTTACACACCAACCGTGATGAACACGTCAGCAATGGGATTTCAACATCAAAAATTTACACCTACAGTAGAACTACATACTCGTTGAGCTTTGGTGACGTCTACCTAAATGCAAATTTGTCTGAATTTTTAGCACGTCGCCTCGCGAAGAATGAAACGAAAAAGGCTCAGTTTCTGTTTTTTGATTTCGTTTCGGCGTTAAAATTGACAGCGGAAGTACCGCCCATCGATGCTCGTGTAAACAAAAACAGATTCGCTCGCATGTACGTCTGGTGCTCAGTAAAATCGAGAAAAAATAAGAGCGACTCTTAATAATCTGACGAGCATGGTATAAATAAAATATACCCAAAGTAGCTTGGTGTACCAAATGTTCACCACTCTTGGTGAACATTTGGTACACCAAGCTACTATGGGTATATTCTATATATAAATTGAGGTGAAAGGCAATAATATAATCCCGCGGAATGGGCACCTCAGCTGTGTAATATACAATTATTTGCTCTCGAAATAAAGACAATTAGACATTTTTGTAGGTTGGAATATTGTTTGATTGCTTGTTTGTTTATTTAGGTTTAACGACACATTCAACAGCCAGGGTCATATCGAATCGGACAATTTTATGGGCCGAGGAAGCCAAGATACCCGGAGAGAACCACCGAGCAGCGGAGAGCATGTTTACTCCCCAACGTACTGACTCAACACAAACAGGGTTAGCGTTGATTGAAGGCAAGCGCACCACTGGTGTGTGGGACACCTTAGTACGCAGCGACAGTGTACCCCACCCTGACAATTTAATGTCTATAGGAACAGGCGAATTTTCCCAAATTGACAAAAACAAATGGTTCCAAAACACGATAATTAAACAAGTTTCTTACAAGCAATGACAGGCAATGGTACTGTTTTGATCTGAAGAATATTTTGAGTGCTGAAGTTTCGAACTAAAAGTGATTTTATTGTTGAAAATCAACTTTTTAATTGCAAATTGCACTAACAACAGAACTATATATTCACATTTGGAACACTTAAATTACTGAAACCAAAATTAATCTGAACCACGTATCTACAACATTTTACCGTCAAATGAACTTTGGTGTGCTTTAGATTTCTAATCTCCAACCTGAAAGATTTTTTTAGTATCAATATTAAGATGTGTAACCTTAAGGGCCTATATAAGTAATGGAATTTTGTTTATTTTGAAAATTCTCACCTCTGATATTCCTTCAATTCAAATTAAATATACACAATATCTACATCAAAATGATGGTTCCTGGAAGTCTGCTGCCGTATTCGCACCAGAACTGATAATTTAATAATATTTCACGAAAACAACTTGTGACCAAATGTGCTTTACATATCCAAGAACAAAGCTAGGGGATTAAAATACTTCAAAACACGGCCACAGAGCTGCATGGGGGGAAATTCCAAAGCCATTGCTTTTGGTTACCTATGAGTATACTTTCGATTTCCGGTCGACGTCATCGGACAGAAAAAGCATGTAAAAACAATGCCGTCTAAAATCAAATAATGAAAAAGATCGCCTTCATACAGTAAACTGTTATTGGACAGACATTACACAGTTACCATATTCAATGCAAGGTATCATGACACCTTTTGAGATTTCTTAGAATTGCGATTTTGTTTTTCGATGGAAATTCGTGGTATCGAGTGATTTGCGCATGTCTGTCGAGCATGGAAACCATCTTCAATAAAAAAAATGCAGACAGTGTTGTTCTTTTCCAAAATGCAGACCTATCGCTGTATTCGAAAGTGTTTTGAATGTCTAGCTTTGTTATTGAATATCTGAAGGACATTCGGCCATGAGTTCTTCTTGCGAAATATTATTTTATTATCAGTTCTGGTGCGAATACGGTAGCAGACTTCCAGGAACCAGTGGTGCCTGCTGTCAGCTCTATGAGTTGATAGCATACGTGTTTCGTGTTCTATACATCCAAACCTTCATTTTGATGTATAATTTGTGTATATTTAATCTGAATTTAAGGAATATGAGAGGTGATAATTTCAAAATAAACAAAATTTCATTACTTATATAGCCCCTTAAGGTGTCACGTCTTGGTGTCATTACTGGACAAATATTTTATAATTGACATTAAAAACATGTTTTAATTAATTTTAAAATCACCTCAGAGTTCATTTCTCGGTAAAGTGCAAAAGATATATGTTTTGGATTAATTTTGGTTTCAATAATTTGAGAGTTGCGTGTGTGAATTTTCCGTTCTGTTGTTAGTGCGATCTACATTTTAAAAGTTGATTTTCAACAATAAAAATATTTTTTAGTTTACAACTTCAGCAAACAAAATATTCTTTAGATCAAAGCAGTATCATTGATTGTCCCCGTTTGTACGAAAATCGAATAATTTAGTTGTTTTAGAACTCTTTTGTTTTTGACCATTTGGGGAAATTCGCCTGTTCCTATAGACCTTAAGTGTTTTGACCAAGGACACAACGCAAATGGTGTGAGTCGGGATCGAACCGTCGACCGTTCAGTTTGAAGTAGCTCTAACGAATGTGCCACCGTGATCCTCAGATAAAGCTATCGTAACGACGTGAGTTGCAAAACAATTATGTCTTGAAACACTTACATTTGCTTGTGGTACAAGTATCTTCACAGCAAAATTTAGAAATGCACCTGTGTGGAGGCAGCATTGTTTTTGTGCTCCGTATTTTCTGTCAGCTAGTTATAATTTTCAAATGTGAAACTTTTACATTTTGATACACCATGTTTGTGAAGACACCATCTTCCCAAATTAGGATTTATAACAATGTTCTTCTTCATGGATTCTGTGTTTTAAAGACGTTTTTTTATTCTATTTCATTTCTATGTGAATATCGTGACTGCATATCACGTTCAATCCACCGTGGATGAGTTGACCTGCACACCAAACTCTCCTGTCAGTGAATCGTGTTACAAGTCGAACTCTCCTCTCAGTGAATTGTGTTACAAGGCATGCTTGACCACTGAGTCGCAACGATCATTCATTGTTTATCACTCCAATATAAAACGTGCATTGAATTCCCACTCAACTACAAGCAGGTCTGGTTCATTGAGCGGCACAGTTTATGATCGACTAAAATCTTTTGGGATTATACGGACACGGCGGAATAGGAAGGGAGGTGTTATGTGTGTCAAACAAAAAGACCTCTTAAAGAACTTAACTTTTGCAACCTTGTCTCGATACCTTCGAGCGATTCACGCTCATTCCAACTAGATATTACTGCATGCCTTATTAATCCCACGTCACTTGTGAATAAGACATCTATTATTAGGGACATCATGATAGATAATCACGTTGATCTAGGCTTGATTACCGTGACATGGGTCTCCTCTGTTGACACTTTCACCGTCGGTGAACTGCAGTAAAATGACAAACTGTTCCTTTACATACCCCGTCGCTCAAGAGGTGGTGGAGTGGGGATGCTTTTTGACAACACTCTCAAGATAAAAAACAGATTCAACATATAAATTTAAGTCCTTTGAATCTATGCAGGGCATACTAACAACGGGGACTCGTTCATTGCGAATTATAACAGTTTATAGACCCCCACCAAATGCCAAAAATAACTCTCCTTCAGTATGTTTATGTCGGAATTTGCTGAATTCGCCGGATGCTAACTCGCTGCACCTGCACCGTTCGTTATTACTGGTGACTTCAATCTTCATTTGGAGAATAAAAGCAACGCCAGTACGCGAAAAATTCTCATCTTGCTAGATTCTATGAACCTTGTGCAACATTTTATTTATTGGTGTTTAAGGTCACATACTTGTGTACAATGGCTAATCATGACTGCTTGAGCAATATGCCATTGGTCCAACGCATAAAGCTGGTTATATACTGGACCTAGTTATTACACAACAGAGTGATGCAGAAATTGTGTATGGTGTCGATGTGTTTGACGTCGCCCTTCCGGATCATTTTATGGTTCAGTTTAACCTCAAAGTAGGGTGCCCAAACGAGCACAAAGAGAATATTTATTATCGGAAATTCAGGAATATCGACTCAACTGAATTTTCGGATGCTTTCTCGTCATTAGCTTCAGATCCTACTGCTATAGAATCGGTTGACGAGACTGTTGAAACTTTGAATAAACTTCTACAAAAACTTATCGACAGATTTGCCCCTTTGAAGTGTAAAACATTTTCTAAGGATAGGCACTCTCCTTTGTTCACCGGTGAAATTAGGAAAGCGAAACGTCAGAGCAGACATCTAGAGCTGCAGTGGCGTTCGTCAAAACTTCACATCCATGGAGAACTATATGTAACCCAAGGAAACCATGTGAATAATTTGATAACTCGTGCAAAGAAGGCCTACTTTTCTGGTATTGTGTCTGATAACGTTGTGCGGCCAAACGTGCTGTCAACTGTTATGGACAAACTACTACACCTTACGGGAAATATAGCCCTTCCTCAACACACATTAAAGGAAGAACTTGCTGCAAAATTCTCAGCTTTCTTCAGCAAACAAAACCGAAGTGATAAGGTCCAATCTTACAGCTGGAGGCAATGTCGCAAATGCCTCCACCTTTTCATCCAGTCCACCTGGCACGACGGACCGTGTGCAGTTCAGCTCATTTGAACTGATTACCGACAACGATCTGATCACAGTGTTGACACACTCGCCATCAAATCAGTGCGCGATGGACGTAATCCTGCTTGCCGGCTCTCACAACATGGCTTCTAGAAATTGTAAATAAGTCCTTTGTCTCTGGAATTTTCCCGCAAACAATGAAACAGGCTCTCGTTACCCCACTGCTCAAAAAGCCTGGACTTGATCCAGACGTTTTCAAAAACTATAGGCCGGTATCAAACCTTTCGTTCATCTCCAAACGCATTGAACGAGTTGTTGCTACCCAAATCCTTCAGCATCTCAACAATTGTGGTTTATCTGAAGAATTTTAGTCTGCATATAGGCCACAGTGTAGCAATTGATCATGCCATTCTCCTGGAAAGACAACAAAGCTATGTTGGCGTTACCGGCATACAGTTAAAACTAGAAGTCCTGTCACGAACTGTGTGCTTATCTAGGCTTAATTGTGCGTTGGAATTGCGCGCAATTGTCATATCGAATGGCACCCAAAGCACGACAGCTTCTTCTGGTTACTCATAGAAACCACAGACAATGTTTCTGCCAATGGACCTCCGGGTTACCCGGAGGTCCATTGACTGAAACATTGCTGGTGCACAGGCCATATGTACAGAATTTGATAGCCTTACTATGGTCATAACGCGTTGATGTTCGCGCTAATCAACGTGCTATTTGTGCGCATTTCATGACAAGACTTAAAGTTTTAACTGTATGCCACAGTGTAGCACTGAAACAGTACTACTACTCGTTCAAAACGACGTACTTCTGTCTATGGACAAACAACAAATATCATGTCTGGTGTTACTAGATCTTAGCGCGGTATTCGACACAATTGATCATGCCATTCTCCTGGAAAGACTACAAAGCTATGTTGGCGTTACCGGCATAGCTTTAGAATGGTTCAGATCCTCCCCTCAAGGCTCTGTCCTCGGACCCCTTTTCAATGTTATCTATGTTTTACCATTAGGAGGTACAGTAAAACCTGTCTTGAGAGACCACTCTCCACTTGTCTTGAGAGACCACATCTGCCAGGCACCTATTGGTTACTCTATAATGGACCTGCTATGGGAGACCAGCTGTCTTAAGAGACCACGTGTCTTGAGAGACCACTGTGACCTGGTACCAACTTGTATTTTTATGCCATAATGGACCTGTCTTGAGAGACGGCACCTTTGAAGACTGGCACCATGACAAATATCCATTGTGGTTATACTAACATAATTAAAAGTATTAAAAGCTCTTAATTGGGTTTCAATTGCTATTCAGTTACATAACTTATTAAAGATTGAGATGTTTTTAAAAGAACCCTGTGAAAAGATTAGGATTATTGCTGAATAAACACTTTCATACATACTTGAAATGTGACAGATAGGATTATAAAAATAAATTTGTGTTGAAAATCTTCAATGAAGATTTTCAACACTAATTTATTTTTATAATTTTTATAACAGTCCATTTCAATTTGGCCAGACGCAAAGTGTCAGAATCAATGGTTCTGCTTTAGAGAGGCTCACTCTAAAGTTCGGAGTCCCCTCAAGGCTCTGTCCTCGGACCCCCTTCTCTATGTTATCTATGTTTTACCATTAAGAGATATAATACGCAAACATGACCTAAATTTCCACTGTTACACTGATAATACTCAGCTCTACATTCATTTCGAGTCAAACTCTGAAATATTAGCATAGAACAGCTTGAGCGACGTGTGACAGAGATTCAACTCTGGATGACTGAAAGGTTTCTCAAAATGAACACCGAAAAAAACAAAAATTATCTATTTTGGCTTGCCCCGACAATTAGCGAAAACATCTAAATATTCACTTAACATCGACTCAAATAATTTTTCCACGTCGGCCTCGGATCGCGACCTGGGATATTTTATGGATGAACATCTGTCATCAGAAAATCATGTTACAGTACGTGGAGAGTGTATTATCACTAAATCACCCGCAGAGTGGAGATTCCACCCAAGCAATAATTGCAAATTTGTTGCAAAGCATAACCAGCACAAGCAAAGTTTCAGCCGATGGACCTCCGGGTTAAACCCGGAGGTCCATTGGCTGAAACATTGCTTCTGTTTGTTGTCGATATGGACAAAAGATGAAAGTTATAGCTTGGGTGACTACTCCACTCCGCGGGTGATTTAGTTATAATCCACTCTCCACGTACTGTAAGTCGGTTTGCAGATCTGCGTATTTCCATCTGCGGAATATCGGCAGGGTGCGTCCTGTGATCGACGAGGGAACGACGAAGCAGCTCGTCCATGCATTTGTGACTTGTCGCTTGGATTGTTGTAACTCCTGACTTTTTGGGTGTAGGCGACCATTTATATGCCGACTACAGCTCATTCAGAACTGTGCGGTGAGAATTGTAACACACAGAACAAAATTCTGCCACATTACCCCAGTGCTGCAAGAACTTCACTGGCTCCCCGTGGAAATGAGGGTTGAATTCAAAATCCTTCTCCGCACATATAAAGCCTTGAACAAAATGACACCTTCCTATTTGTCAAGCCTAATCTCAAGATACAAACCCGATAGATCTTTACGGACAAGCACGGCTAACAATTTGGCTTATAGTCGTGGAAATCTCGTGACAGTTGGAAACCGGACTTTCTCGGTAGCGGCACCACGTTTGTGGAACCGACTTCCAGGCTAAAGGCACCACAAAAGCTTAGCAGTTTCAAAGCATTACTTAAAACTCATCTTTTTCAGATTGTTGTAAATATCTGTAACTAATGGTTGCTAGCGGAGCACCTATTCCATGTAAAGCCTGAGAGTACTTCATAGTGAAGTCATTGCTATAAACTATATTATTATTATTATCATTTTCATTAGTAAATCCATGTCCACCTTTGTGAGACTGCGCAAATACGGTTGTGTGGAAGGATACAATTGCATCTATGTTAACATCTTTCTATGTGCATAATCTACATGTACGAGCATTTGATTAAAAATCAACCCAAATCACTCAACCCAGTTGATTTGGGTTAATTTTTAACAATACAATACAATACAATATTTTATTCACAATATACATGTAGATATAGTGTAGTTACAAATATAAATGTATTTAGATGTTTTCCAAAAAAAAAAAAAAAAAATATTGTGTAACTAGAACAGTGACAAGTTGTAAATAAACATGCATATTGTAAGGAGACGACATAGCCCAATGGCTGTCTTCCTGCCATCTCCTATTTGGAAGTGCGAGGATGGGGCAGTACAGGTGGTAAATAAGTTTCAATTTCTTTTCAAAAGATGCAATACATAACAAAGACCGGTATTCTTTATTAAATGTTTGGGGAGATTCAGACAAGGAAAGCATTACAGATCTGGTCACGCCTTAAAGGCGGTCTACACCGTGTTCTTATCTTTCTGTGTTTATCTGAGCTACTGTTAGTAATGGCCTAGTCACGCAAGATATCACCGACTCTAGTGTTACAATCAGGACACCGTGGATTGAAACATGTCGGGGGTGTATTGTAAGTTCCCAAGGCGTGTAACATTATGGAGCGTTTGAATATAGAGCGACACGGTTCAGATTGAATGTCATTGCTTAGGTCAATCCATAGTTTAGTTAACTCAACTGTTTTTAGAGTACTCAGTCTTTGAGGACAGGGATCAAACTGATTCTTGGCGTAGAGATTGTCCACGACACCAGACTTCACTGCTATTCTACAGGCCAGAAACTATGATCCTGTTCCATATATGGAATGAGTGTTTTTCTCATATAATATTTATGAAACGAGTCTAAGAATTTACCGTTTTAGCGAGCCTCTGGCGAGCCCAAACGGAATATTCGGATGAGTTTCATAGATATTATATGAGAAAAACACTCATTTCATATTCCATTTATCATATGACACACACACGCACAAATAGCCACTTAGTATGACTTTTTAACCCATCACATAACATGAGTTGCAGACGTCACTTGGAAAAAACATCATCGTATAACTAAAAAATTTCATTTTTTGCTTCCAAAACATAGGTTATGACCCCTCATTGGAACGAGCTCGTCGAGATCGTTCCAATGAGGGGTCATAACCTATGTTTTGGAAGCAAGAAATCAAAATATAAAAAAAATGAATGGCGTTTTTCTTGTAGGTAAAAGATTAATACAATATAACCCACCCTAAATAGGACAGGTAACGTAAATTCTTCCTCCTGGAATTATGCAAATGTGGCCCAGTTGTATTTTGTTTAGCCAATCAAATTGTCCAATTTTGAAATTTACCAATGAAACCCCCCAACTCTAATTATGCAAATTATGAAAATGTGGACCAGTTGTATTTTCTTCAGCCAATCAAATTGTTTAGTTTTGAAATTGACCAATGAAATCGACGGAAGGCTTTATTTATCACTGATTAAATATGAAAGCAAAATATCAAATGTTTTAAAGTGAACAAAATGGACGAGTCACGTGATAAAATATTACACCAAACATGTAGCGTGGCAACATCGTCCACTACAGAGCCAGTCATTAATTCCATTCTGCTGTATTTCATCATCCTTTCTGACTGGGATGTTTGTGTAACAGAAGCAACAATGTAGAAAGAAACAATGACATAATTCCCCTAGGGGAAACGTCCAGGGCCGTTACGTCCCAAGCCGAAACGTGTAAATGCAAAAACTTCCATTCCAAAAATGGGACGTTTCTGCTTTCTTTTTTGAAGGGGGCGGGGGAGTTGCGTTCCAGGCCGAATCATCTCTAGGTCCAAAAGTAATGCAATAGGATTGTTTATATTCACGAATAACTGAAAGTGAAACTGGAGGTAAGAAAGTTTGATATACATGTATTATTTTCAACGAAAAGGTCATGACACTTTTGCATAATCCCCATCGCGTGCGAAGTGTCCATTTCTTGTAATTTTTAATTCAAAATAATGTAATAACACCATGCATTTTACTAGAACAATGCGTGATAAGAAATATTGGTTTTCAACAAAACATGACTTAATTTTATTCCATTGATAAGGTGCTATATAAGTAATAGAATTTTTGTTTATTTTGAAATTCCCACCTCTGATATTCCTTAAATTCAAATTAAATATACACAAATTATCCATTAAAATGAAGGTTGAGATATAGAACACGAAACACATATCGTCCCCTGAGTTCCAATGTGTTCTATTTGCCAGTAGACAATCGGGTTAAGTGCCTTGCCCAAGGACACAACGCGGGAGTTCGAATCGATCGCTCAGACGGTCACCCATCCAAGGACTAACCGGGCTCGACTTTTGCTTAACTTCGGTGATCTGACGAGAACCGGTTACCGCAACGCCACCGCGCCCCCTTTAACACACCCTACAGGTCACAGATAGAAGTCTTCAAGAGGAGATACTTGGTATGATTTTGAGAACTTCTCCCCGATTCGAATTTTCCAATTCAGTGCAACTCGAATCGAATCAAATCATCGAGATATTTTCGAATCGAATCGAATTTCGAATCTTCGCACGACCCTACTACTCAACCACAAATCGTCCGCTGAGTACCAATGTGTTCTATGTGCCAACTGGCACATAGAACACATTGGAACTCAGGGGACGATATGTAATCAACTCATAGAGTTAACATTAGGCACCACTGGTACCTGGAAGTCTGCTACCGTATTCGTACCAGAACTGATAATAAAATAATATTTCAAGAGAACAACTTGTATCCAAATGTGCTTCATATATCCAAGAACAAAGCTAGGGTATCAAAGTTATTCACAACACAGCGACAGAGCTGCATGGGGTAAATTCCGAAACTGTCGCCTTTTTTGCATATACAGAGTCAAAAAAGAAAGTATAATAAACTTTGATGAGCAATCTTTTAGTATTATCGACTTTAATCCCAAATTCATATTTCCAGTCTATCTGTATGAATTTGCATAATTTCATGTCCTTACTATTGCCAGCGTCACGTCAGGACGTCGCAATTCAGACATGGGGTGAAATGAAAAGTTCACACATGCAGTCAATGCGTGTATGTCCACCGTTTGCCTCCTGGATGGCAAGAAATCGACGGAGCATGAACCTGATAAGTCTCTGGATGTCACCCTGTGGTATTGCGTTCCACTTCTGCCTTAGAACATTACGTAAATCGCCTAAAGTCTGAAGATCATGAAGTCGTACCCGACGGTCCAATTGATCCCCAAAATGCTCGATGGGCGACAAATCTGGCGAAAGTGGGGGCAAGGAAAAAAGTTCGATGCTCTGCTCCTCAGTAAAGTCACGACAGATACGCGCCACGTGACATCGGGCATTGTCTTGCTGGAATAACTGCAATCCGACGTTAGCGTTCAACAATGGGACAACAACAGCGTTAAGAATTTCGTCCCTATATCGCTGTCCATTCAGATTACCATCGATGAAGATCAACTGCGTTCGATGGTGCAAGGGAATTCCTGCCCAAACCATTACACTACCCCCGCCGAAACGGTCGCATTCCCGCACGCAAGCATCAGAAAACCGTTCTCCTCGTTGGCGATACACTCTTGCCCCACCATCAGCGCGCCGTAGACAAAATCGTGATTCATCACTAAAAAGAACAGTGCTCCAACGCTGCTGAGTCCACCGAACACGCTGACGTACCCATTCCATTTTGACGGTACGATGACGTAGGGTAAGGATTGGTTCGTGGTATGGATGCCTACTTCGGATGCCGTGTTCAGCGAGTCTGTTGCGAACAGTTTGTGAACTCAGTCTATTGTTAGTTCTACCAGGAGTACTTTCGGCTGTCCACGTCGCCGGAAAGAAGTTATCCCGCTAGTGAGACGTCCTGATGTGTCGGTCTTGTGCAGGGGTCGTAACTCTTAGTCGACCTGAACGCGGTCGGTCGGCAGTAGATCCAGTGATTTTATACCTTCCACTGAGACGGTAAATAGTGACCCCGAACTCAGCAGCAAGTTCATCTGGAGGTATCCCAGCCTCATGCATACCAATGGCACGCAACCTCTGATTTTCGGTTAACCTTGGCATTTTTTAAAATGTCGGAAGAGAAAAACTAGCGTGTTTTCTCAATAACCTAGACTCTCCAGCACAACGTAACACAAAGAAAATCGTCAGTCATCCATTCAATATGACATTCACTGGAAGCGCGTAGTATTGTGAAATCCGTAGCAAAATTGTATATGGTTGGGGGGGGGGGGGGGGGGGGGCAACAACAACATGTCATTAAACTCTTTGCACGACTTCTTGTCCACAAACATGCAACATTAGCACTATTATATATCATCCTTTATCACACGACTCGTCCGTTTTGTTCACTTTAAAACATTTGATATTTTGTTTTCATGTTAATCAGTGATAAAAGAAACCTTTCGTCAATTTCATTGGTCAATTTCAAAACCAGACAATTTGATTGGCTGAACAAAATACAACAGGGCCACATTTTCATAATTTGCATAATTAGGGTTGGAAGCTTCCATTGGTCAATTTCGAAACTGGACAATTTGATTGACTAAATAAAATACAACTGGGTGACATTTGCATAATTTCAGTAGGGAGATTTTACGTTATCTGTCCTATTTAGGGTGGGTTGTATTGTATTAATCTTTTACCTACAAAAAAAACGCCATTCGTTATTTTTTTTATATTTTCACTTTTTGCTTCAAAAACATAGGTTATGACCCCTCATTGGAACGAGCTCGACGAGCTCGTTCCAATGAGGGGTCATAACCTATGTTTTGGAAGGAAAAAATGAAAATTTTTAGTAAAACGAGGATGTTTTTTCAAAGTGCCGTCTGCAACTCAAGTTAGGTGATGGGTTAAAAAGTCGCATTAAGTGGCTAATTTGTGCGTGTGCGTGTCTTATGATAAATAGAATATGAAATGAGTGTTTTTCTCATATACTATTTATGAAACTCGTCCGAAGTTTCCGTTTGCGCTCGCCAGAGGCTTGCCCAAACGGAAAAGTCTAAGACTCGTTTCATAAATAATATATGAGAAAAGTACTCATTCCATTTCCTCTATTTAGGCTATTTTTCACATTTGTTTCTCTTATACTTTCTTTTTTGACTAGGTTTATATTCTTACTTTCGATTTCTGGCCAACGTCATCGGACGGAAAAAGCATCGATATACAACGCCATCTAAAATCAAATAACGGAAAAGATCGCCTAAATACAGGATACTAGTATTACATAGAGACTGTACATTTGCCATATTCTATGCAAGGTATCATGACACCTGTTGAAACTTCTTAGACTTACGATTTTGTTTTTCGATGGAGATTCGTGGTATCGAGTGATTTACGCATGTCCGTCGAACATGGAATCTATCGTCAATAAAACATGCGGATAGTGTTGTCCTTTTCCCAAATGCATTCCTATCGCCTCTCTCTGGAGTGTTTTGAATGCCTAGCTTTGTTCTTGGATATGTGAGGCACATTTGGCCACCAGTTCTCGTGAAATACTATTATATTATCAGGTCTGCTAAAATACGGTAGCAGACTGCCAGGAACCACTGGAGTCAACTCTATGACTTAATTACATATGTGTTGTGTGTTCTATACATCTCAACCTTCATTTTGATGTATAATGTGCGTATATTTTGTTAGCATTTTAGGAATATGAGAGGTGGGGGATTTAAAAAAAAAACAAAATTCTATTACTTATATAACACCATAATGACCAAAACAACCAGATTGTCAACAGTTTACGTAATAAGCTGCCCATCGCCTTTCTCACGCTTTTGTGTGTGTGTGTGCGTGGGGGGTGGGGGGGGGAGAGGGGGGGGGGGGAGGGGGTCCGAGATCCGAGATATAGACAACATGGACTTCACACTTCTATTGCTGTATAACCAACATGGGGAGGCAGTAACCGGAGTTCAGGAAAACCGAACTGCAAATTTCAACACCGTTCATCTCGAGAAAGCTTGCGACAAACCTTTTGTGGAGCTATAATGTTTACAATAGCGCATATATCAACAACTCATTTTCCGATAAACGCAAAAGCGCATCGAGTTCGTGATTTTGAAAATACACAGCACAATGTTCACCTAGATACAGTGCATGCTGTTCAGTTCAGACAACAAAGCATGGTTGTCTAGAAGCATGCAAGTCATGATGTTTCCACCCACGTGCACAGACGTCTCGTGACATTACATGTCCTGGCATCATTGATATCACTTCCGATTTATGGAAACAGTAACGCAGTGTCTGACGGCGGAAGTGATAAAAAATTATCATCATTAACTCCCTTCACTCTGATGTCAAAATATCCGAATTTCAAACAGCCACTTATCCCATAATGCAACTGGGAATTTAACCAATTCAAACTTGTTTGACAGAGCTCAATGAGCTCTGTCAAACAAGATTGAATTGGTTAAATTTCTAGTTGCATTATGGGAACAAGTTGCACCTTGATCTTTAGATATTTAGACATCAGTGTGCAGGGGGTTGAACATTAAATATGTACAGTTAAGTACACATTCCGCGGTAGAAACTCGCGAGTTTGCTTGAAGATAAAACATTATAGAAGAGGCAATAAGAGTCATTGTTCCTGTTCGTGGTGTGCATTTTTTTTTAGTGGCATGAAAACATGTTTACAATGATAGTACTGGGGAGGACCACCAATTCAGTCTTTTTAGTAATGACATTTGATAACTGAATCAGAGAAAACGCGTATGGGTTAAAACTGACGCACAGAAATCCGGAAAACTACGCGCGATATTCAGCGCGGTTTGGTTTTTTAAAATCGTAATGATGCATTTGTTGAACCGCGATAGTGTAGTTAGAACCTATAGTACGGCCGTCATGGACTGGTCACGTTCCACAGGTGGACAATATTTCCACTGATGCAATAATATTAGATTCAAAACACAACTTATAGGAATAATCAGCAAAAATATAATTAATGAAGCATCAGGTACAACTCTGTGCTTCATTAATTAAAATTTTGCTGATGATAATTTTTATTACCCGGTAAACGCATGCGTGGACAACACTGCCCACACGCGATAACGACCAATGCACAACGAATGTACTGTAGATGAAAGTATTGTGCATAGTTGAATTTTGTGAACGAGGACTAATGTTACTTATTGAAGCAAATCGGGAATAAAATACTCGGGCTTAACAGAATGTAGCTGATTATCAGGCCCGAATATTTGGTGCGTGTTTTGCTCAAGTTACCATTCTTCACGTCTGTCTAAATCAGGGTTTGCAATCGGTACTGGAACTCATGCCGATACCGGCGGTACTCGACCTTCTAATCGGTACCGGTTCCCATCCTTCAGAACCGAACGTTCCGGAACTCGTAGTTATTATAGGTGAATGTGATACGCGAGTAACACGACGGAATCTACACGGGCAGTAAAGTGTTAATTGAATGTTTCCATAACGTTGGAACTTCATAGACTGGAGTCCCGCCACCCCGTCCCCTGAGTTCCAATGTGTTCTATGTGCCAACTGGCACATAGAACACATTGGAACTCAGGGGACGACCCGTTTGAAACGGGCTATAGAATGTCGGATAGGTGAAGTCTATATAGTCTACTTCAAATTATTAGTTTGTCTTACTATTAGGGTGCCCATTGATTTCAAGTTCGAACACGCAGGGTTGCAGATATTGATAATAGTTGCTGCAAACAACAAACTGAAAAATAGATTTTCAGTTTTTCAGCCTAAATAGCACGTATTTATTGATTGAATTTGATCCCCAAAATCACTGTTCACTCTTTTTTATGTCGATTAGAGTTTACACGAATCGACTGTGATCGACTTTTCACTTGCATTATCGGAATATTAGCTATGCCATTCTCGGTACCGGTACCGACCCGGTTCTCGGTTCTGAACTCCAGTACGGTACCGGTACCGACAACAGTGGAACCGACGGTACTTTGCAAACCCTGGTCTAAACGCATTAAAACAAAGGACTTTTACGTTTCTGCCGTGAGTAGCGGTTAACTAGTAGCAAAAATGGTAACCGGAGAAGGCCTGTAACTATTCCGGTACAGGTTAATCGATTATTAGTTTAACCGACGATACTTTGCAAACCCTGGTCTAAATCCAATAAAACAAAGAACTTTTACGTTTCTGCCGTGAGTAGCGGTTAACTAGTAGCAAAAATGGTAACCGGAAAAGGCCTGTAACTATTCCTGTACAGGTTAATCGATTATTAGTTTAACCGACGATACTTTGCAAACCCTGGTCTAAATCCAATAAAACAAAGGACTTTTACGTTTCTGCCGTGAGTAGCGGTTAACTAGTAGCAAAAACGGTAACCGGAAAAGGCCTGTAACTATTCCGGTACAGGGTAATCGATTATTAGTTTAATCGACGATACTTTGCAAACCCTGGTCTAAATCCATTAAAACAAAGGACTTTTGCGTTTCTGTCGTGAGTAGCGGTTAACTAGTAGCAAAAATGGTAACCGGAAAGGCCTGTAAATATTTCGGTACAGGGTAGTAGCAGAAATGGTAACCGGAAAAGGCCTGTAACTATTCCGGTACAGGGTAATCGATTATTAGTTTAACCGACGATACTTTGCAAACCCTGGTCTAAATCCATTAAAACAAAGGACTTTTACGTTTCTGTCGTGAGTAGCGGTTAACTAGTAGCAAAAATGGTAACCGGAAAAAGCCTGTAACTATTCCGGTACAGGGTAATCGATTATTAGTTTCAACCCGACAACATCGTCCTTCAGGTGATGGTAACATTACCAAAAATATTTGAACGTTTTGTGTGAATTAAAATATATGGGGACTAATTATATTTTATTTTCAAGTAACGAGTCATGTGACATCTATAACTGTGATAGATTGATATTATGTGAGAAATAATGATAATTAAAAAATGAAAACTCACGAAAAAATATGTTTTAGATTTCCATCAAACTTTCCCATAACAGACTTAATAGATGTCTAAATGTGGCAGTGTGATAATTACACTTTAATTAAATCTTTTATAATTTATTTACAGGTTGGCTCTGAATATTGAAAGTAGATATTTATTTATTTATTTATTTATTTATTTATTTATTTATTTATTTATTTATTTAATATTACAGGATTAATTCTATTTGCTTGCGCTGCGTCCTTGCGACTTGGTTGTGTTTTGGGTTAAGGAGGTTTTGTGAGTTGTTCTCATCTGTGCTATTTCAGTTCGGTCTGTTGGCGGGAGATTCTATTTTGGTCACTCTGATCTTGGCTGTCGGTATGTTAGTACCCTGTTCATGTGGAGGCTTTGATTTAAAATTTGAAGAGGACCTTTGTCGGTTCGATTTGGGTCATTAATAATTATTATATTGATGATGATGATGGTTTAACTTGTTCTGAATTGTTTGATGAATATAAGCTATGTCAAACAAGATTTAACAGATTAAATGCCTGTACTGGATGAACTGAGGCCAAATAGGTCTATAAACAAAGGGAAACTGGGGAGAGTCAGGGTAATTTCTCGACAAGTTACAAAACAGGAGTTTACTCTATAACCTGTATTCAATTAACAGGTCAAATTTGTACTGGAAGTATGGTAAATGGTTTTGTGTTGGGAAATTATATTCAATTAACAGGGTTATTCAGTTAAGACATATCCAATTAAGTGGGCTCCACTGTATTATTAAATTCTTCTCATTATCAATTTTTGAGGTTGGTTTTTGTTGAACGTTAAAGAAATATTTGAAGAAAATACATTTGTAAACACTGGGGGGTGGGGGTTGTGCTTTTGTCAAACGTCATTAAAAATGAAAACTATGTTCATAAAAACTCAAATATATAAATTGAAGAAAAAAAAATCGTAAAACAATTGAGGACTAATCAGTCCTTTAATAAACATTGCACTGTCTTCGATTTATTAAAAAAAAACAAAACACTCTCATATCTTTAAATCTGGCAAGTTTTTTTTTCAGACTGTTTGCGAGGTGACACATAGTAACAGAGTTGACTTTCATACAATGTTGACACACGAACAACGTGTATGCTGTCCATCTGTCAACAGCCATTATTACAGTCACTGAGTAGTGTGTGCGGGCGTATGTGTGTGTCTGTGAGGGCGTGTGTGTGGGGGCGGGCGGGCGGGCCGGCGGGCGCGCGCGTTCTCACCTGCGTCTGTGTCTGTGTGAGGATGTGAGGGTGCGAGGGTATGTGTGTGTGTAATGGAAGTGTGTGAGAGCGTGGGTGTGTGGAGCTGATGGGCGTGTGTGTTCAGGCGAGTGTGTATGTGTTGGATGCCGGGAACTGAGGAGAGTCAAAAATGATCTATCGCAACAGGAGATTAATGTAACTGTATTTTAAACAAACCACAGACATGTATATATATTCATTTCTTTTTCACTGTATTGTAACTTTATTACCATGGTGAAAAGTTTAACCCTTCACCCAACGTAACGGCAGAAACCGGTCAGCACTATTCTCAAAAAGCGCCAGTTAATTTTCATTATTTTTTGCATTTTTTGTCTCAAAAACATAGGTTATGACCCTCTTTGGAACGAGCTCGACGAGCTCGTTCCAAAGAGGGTCATAACCTATGTTTTTGAGACAAAAAATGAAAAAAATAGTTATGCAAGAATTTTTTTGCAAGTGTCGTCTGCTTTTCATGTTAGGTAAATGGTTAAATAAACGAAACGAAACTGCTGTGTAGGAATAATAAATCAATACCTCATCAAAGCACAAATTATATGCTAATAGAATCCGCCGTTAACAAAATATAATTCTGTAATAATATTATAAAGTGCAAATAAACTTTGTAAAGCTATTCATAAACCATTCATGGACACATTAAAAACTGTCCAATAGAACGCTAAACGCGTTAATCAAAAAAGCTCACAAATGTCCAATTATTTAAAGAAATATACGTAATTGGAATTAGCGAAACATGGCTAATACCAATAAAAAAAAGTTCTCGTTAAGTGGGTCTGGCATTATTAAAACAGATCGCCCTTGTCCAAAAGGTGGCAGGTGGCTCTCCTAATAAGACAGGATATTAAATATATAGACAATATACATATAGTGTTTTTTTATATCTGGTTTATACAACGAGTTGAAATATAGTTAATATTTTCGAGGCTCTGCCGAGAAAATATTAACTATATTTCAACGAGTTGTATAAACCAGATATAAAAAAACACTATATGTATATTGTTTTTATCTGATAACAAACAGCAGTTTCAATAGTTGAGGCTTATATTCACTTTTATGCTCATTCCCACGGGCCTCCGTAGAAAATGAGACAAAGCAAACGCGATCTTTTGGTTGTTGCTGTACAGGCAAAACCACTGGTTGCAGTTGATCTATTATTCATGTCTTTTTTAGCTCTTCCTGGCGACGATGATAAAGTGTATTCAATCGAGAAGTTTCCAATTTCCATTATTAAAGGTCCACTTTTGTTTTTGTTTACAATTCGTACGAAACGTTTTTTTTTCACGTAGCAGACGAACGTGTAATTGGAGGAGTACTTTCATCGTGGACGTAGACGTAGCGATAAATAGCGCATTACACATTACTGACAGTCTAGTAATTTCTACATAAGGTTTTGAACGAAGTAGGTTGTAATTATTTCTTTATTTCAGCAAAATAAACTGAAAATTTACACGTTTATACTTATAGAAAATATGTCATATATATTTCGATTAAATTTCACTTGCTCCTTCAACGTAGAATTCAAACTTGCATTACGAAGTTTATGAATGAATGAAAATGGAATCGAACGAGGTCAAAGGCCGTTCGCATAAATTATAATTATATACAACACCCGTTGTATATACTTCAAGTATATACAACGGGTGTTATACTCTATGGTTATCAGATAAAATACAATACCAAGCGACCACCTCAGTACTGAAGTGATTGCCACTGAAATTGAACTGGACCACAAAACTGAGGGCCGTCATCTCATATTGTGACAAACCCTAACCAACAGCAGAGAGTGAAGTATTTGAACTCTTCATAAAAAAACAAGCATTGGATATTGTTAAGAAGACATCAGTCCCAAACACCAAGTATTCGATTGTCAAAAAACTTGAGCCTCATGGCGACGCCATTTTCAACATCATTAACACTTACGCTGCCGAAAGCGACTATTGTCACTTATTTTATGATGATTATCTGTACGTTCTGGTATGTGCACACTGCAAAAAATATAGGTTCTCTTTAGAACCAAAACTGGTTCTAATCTTGTCCCTGAGATGGAACCAGTTCTGTTTAAACAGTATTTATTTCAAATCAAATAAATTTATAAAGATTAACATTAAGTATTAACAGAATTAAACATAAATTGAGAGGGTTTCAGCCGTAAGTTTAGAGCTTATACGAGGTTGTCTCAAATCATTATTAAGCAAAGGAGATATGAACAGTTGGCATATCGAACCAGTTTTGGTTCTGTATAGAACCAATATACCAGGTATTTATATTCGCTTTGTTTCAAACTGTTTGGCGACTGCGTTGAATAAGCACCAAGTTTACTGCTGAATCTACTTCAGTTCATGTATTATTCTGTTAAAATTGAATGCTAATATTGGTAAATTTATTTGATTTGAAATAAATACTGTTTAAACTAAACTGGTTCCATCTCAGGGACATGATTAGAACCAGTTTTGGTTTTTAAAGAGAACTTATATTTTTGGAGTGCAGATCCAACCTACCATCTGATTACTTGTTGGAAAGGGCTCAGAGAGCCCTTTCCAACAATTAATCAGATGATAGAGTTTCTAGTATGTCATAAATTTTAATAAACTTCCTCGTATACAGGCGTACATAGAGATCCTCCATATATGGCTAAAGTGGGCGTGACTGTAAAAGGGTTAAATAATTCGATCTATTCATGTTAAATGACGTTCAAGACGTAATATACGCCAGTAATAATTTATTCCACCAATCATACATTCTACACCTTATTATCGCCAGCAAATCACGAACCAGCTAATGCAAGACATATTTGTGGGGGACGATGATTTATGCAGTGATCACCTGCCAGTTCACGCCACTGTGGAATTTAATACATCCCCCGCAAGCTATCCTTCCACGAGCGAAGGGAGCCTATTAAACTTGACTGGAACCTCTTTTGAAATATTATCGAAGTACAAATAAATGCAAATGACCCCTTAAATGCGTATGAACTAGAAAAAGTATACACCAACCTTAAAAAGCGCGTCAGACGGGGAAATACGTTTGATACGGATAGGTACGGATGATCATCCGTATCTATCCGCAGACATCCGTATCTGACCGCAGACATCCGTATCATTCGTATCAATCCGTGTGAAAACGTATCACGAAGCGCACAATATGAAAAAAGTTTTGAAAATTTCAAAATTTTTTTCATCTATTTTCGGATGGCCAATCCGCACAAAATCCGTATTAATCCGTATTGATCCGTATTAATACGTATCTCATCCGCATCAGATACGGATAAATACGGTGGAAAAGGGAGTCTACCAACGCGAGGTTTGATACCACAAAATACAGCATCGCAGTGTATGTATCCGTATTGATCCGTATCTCATCCGTATCTATGATTATCTATGCGTATCTATCCGTATCTCCTGCCGCAGGTTTTAGGTATGGCCGCAGAGTGACACGCATACATCCGTATCTATCCGTATTTATCCGCAGACCATCCGTATCTCATCCGTATTATATGCCTATTTTCCCAAAATACGTGGTATTTTCACGGTTCGGAGGGGGTCGGGATTTATTATACGTATCTCCATCCGCAAGGCCATCCGTATCCCCGTCTGACGCGACTGTTACGAGTTTATCAGAACACAAGATGAAATCTGTCCTTAGCAAACAGTAAAGCAACACTTCAAATAATTAAACAAACAAGGAAAGTGTTCCGGCGTAGCTGTCAGAGAATGATCCAATCAAAAAAGCGGAACTTAAAACCGCGTAGAATCACCAACATGGAGAAGTAAAAAAGGCAAAAGCTAACGACAATCCCGTGAGATGGGAAAAAGCAACAAAAAATCTGAATGGATTGAAAAACCTAAGATATTCTGGGATTCATTTAAAAAAAGTGCAAACGTGACAATAACAATGCTCCGAAGATTAGCGACGGAACTGTGGCCGTAGACGACAAGACAAAGACAACCGCTTTGCCAAACTTCTAAAGAAAGACCATCGCCCACCTGAAGGGGACAGATTTGACAAGAATTTCAGAGGAAAAGTAAATAAATTTGTCCAAGATAATAACTCGATTTTTAATGAACCCAACTTCGATCAAAGGCCTGAATATTGGGACGATCATAAATTAACCGAACCAATAAGCCTAGAAGAGGTTATGGGTATAATCAGAAAAAATGTAAGTTATCTTCGGCCCTCGGAGAAGACGAAGTCTCATTCAAAATACGGAAACTGTGTCCTGACATCTTCTCCCGTTAGACTTATCTAACTCCTAAACTTCTGTCTTCCAAAAATGTGGGAAGTGGTCGCAGAAGTCATGATAGCTAAACCCTTAACCACCTTAGCAACCCTTCTAACTAACCCCAGATAAGGTTGCTTAGGTGTATTGGAAAAGATATTTGAGCGAACTCTAACAATGAGACTCTGCAGCTATCTCGAATCAATTAACTTTTTCAACAAATGGCAAAGGATATATAGAAGTGGGAAAGAAGAAAACGAACACGTCAAAAAACTGGTCGATTATATGAAAACAGCGTTCAGTCAAAACGAAATAGGAACAAAGCCTTTCTTTGATGTCGAATAAGCGTTTGACTCGGTATGGCACAATGTCATGAGACATAAACTAGCGAAAATGGGATTACCCACTAAAAGTCTAAGGATCATATCATCAATTTCTAACTGACATAAAAATCAAGGAGAGAGTTAACCGCGAGATGTCAGAGGAAGCAATACTCGAAGCGGGCACACCACAGGACTCTGTCCTAATCCCACTTTTCATAATATACAGTACGTGGAGAGTGGATTGTAACTAAATCACCCGCGGAGTGGAGTTATGACCCAAGCCATAACATTCAAATTTTGTACATATCGACAAAAAACACAAGCAATGTTTCAGCCAATGGACCTCCGGGTTTAACTCGGAGGTCCATTGGCTGAAACTTTGCTGGTGTTGGTTATGCTTTGAAACAAATTTGCAATTATTGCTCGGGTGGAATCTCCACTCTGCGGATGACTTAGTGATAATACACTCTCCACGTACTGTATATGAATAACATAGATGCAGTAGGGAAAAACTATGTTCAACTATTGCAGTTCTCAGACGACAGAGGCATGTGGACGGCCAGTATGTCTCGAGATATAATTAAAAACGGCCATCAGGATACCCTTTGCGATCTTGAGAATTGGGGCGTCATATGGCGCATCAAGGTCTATGCCACAGAAACACAGAGTTACGTTCTTTAAGAAGCAAAGGAAGTTATACGATCACAAATTAGAAGCGAGCAACGAGGCCAAATGTTTGGGATATACTCTGGACAGTAATTTCCGTCTTAACAATCACGTAAACTCCATCACGGTTAGAGATACTAATTAATGTTCTGAAAATGACCAGAAGTAACAATTGGGGAGCAAACAAAAACGTGCTTCTGAAGCTTTACAAATCATTTATACGCCCAGTACTAGAATAAGGTGTCTTAATAACAAGTGACTTGAACAAACCAGTAAACCTAGAGAGGGTTCAAAAACATGCTCTGCGCGTGGCACTAATCAAGGCCATGTGGACACCGATACAGGAACTGCACGAGCTAGCAAAAATAGAAACTATTGAAACGCGTTTAAAAGATTTATAAAACAAAACAAAACTCTCGATAGACTTCAAAACAGTGATTTAATGGCAGAGTTAAACGAGCACCGAGCCCTTAACAGAAAAACTAATTGAGCTAAAGAGAGCAAGTCGAGGATATAGCTAATTATCCTTACTAAAGTTGCACAACTAAACAAAATCTAGTGATCTATCAACACTAATGTAACTGGAACGAAAGTCAGTAAGATTTACCTAGTCAGCCAAACTTATAAGCGCGGAGTAAGTGAGAACTGCCTTTCTGCTCAAACGCTGTATGGAATACACTACGGGCGTTTTTGTTTAGACTCTTCCGGTTGAGATACACTGACAAGATCGGCCGGGGGATGTTTGTTTTAATTTATTGATCATTTTCGATACATATGTTTCCAAACTTTCACAAAACTATCCCATGTGCATTTGTAGATGTGCAATCTACCTTCATGCTCTGCAAGCTAAGCTCAAATAGTTTATTTTATCTCTAAAAAGTCAATTTGTGTGTACCTCGAAATTAGAGAACATGTTTTTTTCTGCAGATCGTTGTCGTTTTCGACTGCAAGGGGGGATTTGTCAACGCTATAGATGTTTAGCTACCAACTTCAACCATTCCTCCTTTTAAAGTTTCTTTTATAGAACGACTGCGTCGACCATCCCCTCTCTTTCCATTACTTTTCCGCGACAAGTAGATGTGCCCGGTGTATGTGTTTAGAAAATGAACTTGTACTGTTGATCGAATGTAAAATGTTCTTAAAGTATACGGCTTAGCTGGAGAAGGTTAGTGTTAGAGATCGCCTATGCTTTTCTTAGATTTACTTATTTATAATTTATTTATTGAGGTTTAACGACGCTTTCGACAGCCAGGGCCACCTCGTGTTGGACAGTTTTACGGGTGGAGGAAGGCGGAGTACCCAGAGAGAACCGACGAGCCACTGTCGGGCTCCTTAACATAATAACTCCACACAAGCAGGGTTAGCAAGGGTTGAAGACAAGTGCACCACTGACTTGCAGCACGCCTAAGTACACAGCGCCACATTGCACCTATGTGGGCCACGAGGATACCGCAGGTGGGTTTCTCAGATATAAATATACGTGTTGTGACTTTAAGAAACATATTCAGTTAAACCAATCACCGGGCTGACCACTGGGCATATACATGTATAGAGGATATGGAATGAGTGTTTTTCTCATATAATATTTATGAAACGAGTCTAAGAATTTTCCGTTTTGGCGAGCCTCTGGCGAGCCCAAACGGAAAATTCGGACGAGTTTCATAAATATTATATGAGAAAAACACTCATTTCATATTCTATTTATCATATGACACACACACGCACAAATTAGCCACTTAGTAGGACTTTTTAACCCATCACCTAACTGGAGTTGCAGACGGCACTTGGAGAAAACATCCCTGTATAACTAAAAATTTTCAATTTTTGCTTCAAAAACATTGGTTATGACCCCTCATTGGAACGAGCTCGTTCCAATGAGGGTCATAACCTATGTTTTGGAAGCAAAAAATGAAAATATATAAAAAAAATGAATGGCTTTTTTCTTGTAGGTAAAAGATTAATACAATATAACCCACTCGAAATAGGACAGATAACGTAAATTCTCCCTACTGAAATTATGCAAATGTCACCCAGTTGTATTTTGTTTCGCCAATCAAATTGTCCAGTTTTGAAATTGATCAATGAAAGCTCCCAACTCTAATTATGCAAATTATGAAAATGTGGCCCAGTTTTATTTTGTTCAGCCAATCAAATTGTCTAGTTTTGAAATTGACCAATGAAAGCTCCCAACTCTAATTAGGCAAATTATGAAAATGTGGCCCAGTTTTATTTTGTTCAGCCAATCAAATTGTCTAGTTTTGAAATTGACCAATGAAATTGACGGAAGGCTTTATTTATCACTGATTAATATAAAAACAAAATATCAAATGTTTTAAAGTGAACAAAACGGACGAGTCATATGATAAATATTGATACTATATATACATGCGGGAATTGCGAAAATGTTAAAAAGACTAGAACCAGGTGGTAGTGGTCGATATCACCACTGGACATACCAGACCTGTGATTTTCTTCCACTTGAATAGGATGGAGGATGAGCGCCGGGTTGGTTTAAAAACTGTTGGATCGTGTTGTAAACACACCGTTAAGATGTTGACCACTCGTTCTGTTGACTGTGTTACCAAAAATATAGCGTGTATAGATATAAAAGAAGATTGTATAAAACGAACTTCATAAAAATAATCTTGGAATGAGAAAGACTGATCACTGTTACCCGACTTCCTGCCAAATAACGCCCATTAAACAGACGGCTTTATTTCTGTTTATCCAAGCAAGACGTGGGGCTGTTGTGTTCTTTTTTGTTCTGAACGAATGTGGTTTCAATTTTTTTATTTTTGGCCAAACTCGAGCGCTACCTAAAACTGAGATTACAATCAGTATACCAGTATTTTCCTGATACTGGAGTTAACCTCGCATGTGATCGTTTTGTTTGTCTCTCACTGCAACGAGTAACCCACAGACACTACATTTTACGTTCTAATCGCGTTCAGTTGGTCCCTGGAAACTTTACCGGTGCCCAGTTAGCGAACTTTTATAAGAATAGCGGGCCTTACAGTTTTGGCATGTGGAGGGGTATGTATCGTGATGACGACTGACCAGCCCTGTGTAGTGGTGACGTTCCATGAAAACCTGACGTTCCCTTCTACGGTTTCGCACTATTGCACAGGTGTAAAATTCTAAACAGAGGGCATCTGATAAAGCTGGAACCACGTACAGTACGTGGAGAGTGGATTGTAACTAAATCACCCGCAGGGTGGAATTATCACCCAAGCTATAACTTTCGAATTTTGTACTTAAAAATACAAGCAATATTTTAGCCAATGGACCTCCGGGTTTAACCCGGAGGTCCATTGGCTGAAACTTTGCTTTTATTGGTTATGCTTTGCAACAAATTTGCAATTATTGCTTGGGTGGAATCTTTACTCTGCGGGTGATTTAGTGATATTACACTCTCCACGTACTGTAAGTTGGAGATGTGTTCCAGGTATCAGATATTTGTTGGATAAGAGCACTTGAAATTTTGGTCAAAAGTTGGAGTCTGATACAGTACGTGGAGAGTGTATTATCACTAAATCACCCACAGAGTGGACATTCCACCCGAGCAATAATTGCAAATTTGTTGCAAAACATAACAAGCACAAGCAAAGGTCCAGCCAATGGACCTCCGGGTTAAACCCGGAGGTCCATTGGCTGAAACATTGCTTGTGCTTATTGTCGATATGCACAAAATTTGGAAGTTATAGTTTGGGTGATAACTCCACTCCGCGAATGATTTAGTTACAATCCACCCTCCACGTACTGTACATTGTGGTAAATTACCAGAGGAATTATGGGAAACAGTGGCTTCGAAAATTACGTACGTTCAAAAATATCAGTTATTACCAGGTATGTAAAAATGAGACGGAAACATATACTTTTTGGGATCGAGTTTTGTTAACAACCGAGATCTATGGTTTGGCAACTGTCGGGGTGCGCCCGGGCGGACATCCTTACACTGTTAGCGCAATAACTTCAACAAACGTTCTCGATTTGACTAATATTTGCCATACAGGTCGTTTGCTATAATATCTCAAGCAAACTCGAAAACTGGTGCGGCCCGATTTTTGTTACGTAGTTATGGGCCGTAATAAGTCAATTTTAACGAATTTTGACCTCGAAATAACGCAATAACTTGAACAAATGTTCTCCGATTTGACTAATATTTGCCATAGAGGCCATTTGCAGTAATATCTCAAGCACGCTCGAAAACTGGCGCGCTCCGATTTTTTGTTACAGAGTTATGGGCCTTAATTAGATCAATATTTTTTACGAATTTTGAGTTCGTTAGTGCAATAACGTGAACAAATGTTCTCCGATTTGCCAACCGGCATGACCGAACCGGTTTACAGACATGCAAAACTCTCATTCTCGGATGGGCACCTCATGTTTTCATGTTTTGGAAACAGGAGGTATTGTGTTCCATGGGTAGGGAAGTGTGGTGTCGTTGTAAAATTCAGCCTTTGAGGCTGCTGGGTGGCTGAAAATGACTGGCTTAGGCATTTTTCATGCAAGTTTTCAGGTTGAAGCATTGCATTAGACAATAAATTACATCACCCACATCCAGATTTATATCTACGTAACCCTTTTCCTAACGTAACGGACCAAACCGGCCAGCGCTATTCTCAAAAATCGCCAATTAATTTTCATTATTTTTTCATTTTTTGTCTCAAAAACACAGGTTATGACCCCTTGTTGGAACGAGCTCATCGAGCTCGTTCCAACGAGGGGTCATAACCTATGTTTTTGAGATAAAACATGAAAAACATTAGGTTCCGCTCCACAGTTTTCCAGGCATTTCCAAATGTGACATGCCATACACTCTCTTCAAATGCAAATATCCTGTAACTTAGTTATCAAACCCATTACATGTATTACATTTCCCAAATCCACAAAAAACATATAACACTATCTGACTAAGTAGAAACAAACAATCTGAATGTGGGTGGAATTATTTATTGTCAAAGGCAAGACTTCAACCTGAAAAATTGCCTGACAAAATACCGAAACCAGTCATTTTCAGCCACCTAGCAGCCTCAAAAGCAGAATTTTCCCACCAACCCCGCCTACCCACCCCTGGAGCAGTGCATCCCTTGTTTCTAAAATGCAAAAACAAAATTTATATGTTTCCGTCTCATTTTTTAGTTACCTGTCTGGCAACAAACCCGTGTAAAAATTACATTTAAAAAAATAGTCAATTTTTCGAAGCCACTGTTTCCCATAATTCATCTGGTAATTTACCCCTATGTATCAGACTCCAACTTTGGGACCAAAACTTCAAATTCTCTTGTCCAACAAAAAGCCTTATGTAATCATATATCTGAAACTAAAAATATTTCTCTATTTTACATGGCCTTAGTTTCAACATACGCCCTTTGTTTAGAATTTCACCCCTGTGCAATAGTGCGAAACTGTGGAGTGGAACCTTAGGTATTCAAGAATTTTTTTCGCAAGCGTCGTCTGATTTTTCATGTTAGGTAATGGGTTAATCAGATAGTGTTGTATATTTTTTAATGGATTTGGAAAATGTAATTAGTGTTATGAGTTAGATAACTAAATTAATGAATATTCGCGGTTGAAGACAGTAAAACATTCACAATGCTGGACAACATTTTTTAGAATAACTATCCCTTTTAGCGAACAGTTTTCCACGGACATGACAGATTCATGATATGCGTCCACTTTACTTTTGATAGTCTTGTTTTCCGTTACTACGTGATATCGTCTCTTCCCCAGACCCGTTGTCTACATGGAAAGACGTCCCCCAACTTCCTATGTAAGATATCTGTGTCTCACGTGAGAAGACCATGTGAGGTAGATATCAACCTCACATCACCCATGTGACCAGCTTATTGGAATGTTTAATGAGCGCCGGACTACTCGATTATCGCACGTTCTTCTGCAAACAGACAACATGATGTCATGTTTCGGAAATATTAAAATATGAGCAGACGAACGTTTGGCGAAGGAAATAGACACACAAACACAGACAGCTAAAACCTAAGGACACTTGACTCATTTATATGATTTGTTTGTGTGAACGCCTTTATGAGTGGAGAGTTGCACGAAATTCCCGTCGAAAGCAGAGGGTCGGGGGTCAGGCAAAAAATTATGGATAGAAGGTGGAAATTTTTACATTTTCAATTTTTGGGACCCACCACCCACGGAATGCAAATTTTTGCCAGTCATGTCTTGGACACCCAGCCCTCCCGCACAGTTTTTCCTCAAAGACAATTGGGGACCCACCCCCATTTTATAAAATCTTGTTTAACGAAGTATTCAAATTACCGAAATCAAAAAAAAAAAAAAAATAAATAAATACTTTTCCCAAACATGAAAGGTGCCGCAAACCAACTTGTCCGATATCCCAGCCCTGCTCTTGGGCATCCAAGACACACCTAGCCACAGATGGCCCCAAAACAATTTCTCTGCATATAAAGCCACAACAAAAATGCAGCATCAGACCCCCAGGTAACCACTGGAACCCGCCTCCACCAACTGAATTGCAGATGTACACCCATTCATGTTCCAAGCAACGCAACCCCCTACCCCGATGTACAACATGTCTATGCTGTTCAGACACCAGTCGAATCCCACCACCAAGAAACCCTGCCCAAAATATATTGTTCCACCTGGATATCTTCAACTGTCCACAAGAAATAGTTGTTTTTCATTTCATTACTTTTCGGTTAAATGTTTGTACAGCTGGTCTGAGAGAGACCTAATACTGAAGTTCTTTGACCCATGCCAGGGTGGCTTGTCTGAGATGAATTGCCTCTTATTTATACATAGAAGCACACTAGACCAATGGCATGAGGCACCCTGAGGCTTACAGAAGAATCAAATAATAGGAACTACAAAGCAATAATAAGAGGCAGACTGCCTTAGTAGAAATATAAAGTAGTGAAAATCATGACCAAATAGCTGGGAATCACCTTTTTGTTTTCCAAATTTTTGCCAGACCCAGAACAGGACTCACCCCGTAATAAAGTTTAAAACATGGGGAAAAAATTCTAACATGGAGCCCCCAACACATTATCAATGCTCTATTCTGTTGTAAGTTATGAATCTAAGCACTTGGATTCACTTTGGTTGTAATTACTTGTCTGTAAAATAATATTTGGCAAAAAATCGCATGGTACCGGCAAAAACTGCACTTTGGGGCTCGAATACTCACCCACCCACCCACCCAACCGGATCTTGTATCCTGGCATTTTTTTGCGCCCCCCCTCCCCTGTCGAAAGTTAATGCGGATAGATTTCAGAATTCGTAACATGACGTCATCGGAATGTATCAATGTTCATTTCGCTACAAATCCCTAACCCCTGTCTTTTGCGCGTTGGGATATAAGATCGTGGTATATACCTGTGGTATACTCGGAACTTTTGTGCGCTCTCTCCGATAAACGAATCAATGTTTTCCAGAAATGGACGACAAAATTGTTCGATATAGCTGAATGTACCCCTGAATTACTTTTGATGAAATGAGAGTGTTTTGTTGGGGGGTGGGGGGGGGGGGGGATTATCCCTGATGGGGGTGAGTGTGAGATGGGGAAATCTCACTCTCAGAACAAGATATTTGGTCCAGTCACTCGGCAAGCCTCGTGTCTAGTTCATGTATCTTTCCCTCGGGTGAGATTTTCCCATTTCACACAGTCATCCATTAGAGATAATAATAATATTAGTTACACAGTTTGTTGGTGGCCTAATATGGTATATGGAATTAACTGACACCATATATACCATATTAGGCCACCAACAAACTGTGTAACGAATATATCTTACCGACTGCTGCATCGATCCACAGAACTAATAACAACAGCGATCAAAATTAAATGAGAGAATTCTCACAATGTGTTCACGTGTCTTTGCCTTGTTACAATTTATGGGAGAGTGCCTACAGGCACTCTCCCATAAATTGTAACAAGGCAAATTCATACATACCAAACAGTTTCATTCCGAAGGTAACATGACACACATCCACAGAATATGAAACCTTTTAAGTTGCCTAACCTGTACTTCAGACCAAATATGGGCTTCCAACACTCAATCTTTCAACTTGAAGCGTTTATCGGCTGCCGCCATTTTGAATAACCAATGAACAAAGAGGAGATTACCCATAGCTGTCAGCGTATATTGATGTTGACAGGCAGTATATGGTTTTAAATGCAGTCTGCATGTGACGTCTTCGAACCAATGAAAGTACCAGATACTTGTAGGAGGTAAGATATTCCCTGATATGTGATTTCATTGGGCTATTTGTTTGACAAGAGTACTCGAAGTTTTGGTCACAGAGTTGGAGTCTGATACATAGAGTAATAATAATAATAATCACCGATGGGTGAGGGTGTGAGATGGGGGAAATCTCCCCCGAGGGCAAGATATTTGGGACAGACACGAGACTTGCCGAGTGTCTGGACCAAATATATGTTGTCCCGAGAGTGAGAGTTCCCCATCTCACACCCACCCCATCAGGGATAATTCCGCCCCTCCCCCAACAGAACGCCCTGACGTCATTAAAAATAATTTAGGGGTACGTGCAGGTATATCGAACAAATTTGTTGTCCATTTCTAAAAAACAACGGATTTGCTTATCGGAATGAGCGTCCAACAGTTCTGTATATACCAGCAGTTTATACCACAAAATCAAAATTAAATACTAACGCCGGCCAGACACGGGTTAACGACTTGTAGCGAAATGAACATTGGCACATTCTGATGACGTCATATTATGAATTCGCAATGTATTTGCATAACTTGTCGGCGGAAATTTCGTTCAACTCTCTCTACTCATAATGGAGTTCATTCAAAAATTCATATAAAAAAGTCAAGTGTCCTTTGGTTTTGTGGTCTGTGTTTTTATTTTCTTCGACAAACGTTCGTTTACAAAAAGTTCCGAAACGTGCCACCACGTTGTTTGTTTACAGAATAACGTGCGATGATTGAATAGTTCTGTGCTCATTAAATGTGCTAATAAGCCGGTCATGTGGATCATGTGAGATAGGTATCTATCTCACATAGCCTTCTCACATGAGACACGCATACAGTACGAGGAGAGTGAATTGTAACTAAAACACCCGCGGAGTGGAGTGATCATCCAAACTATAACTTTCAAATGTTGTGCATATCGACAAAAAAACGCAAGCAATGTTTCAGCCAATGGACCTCCGGGTTTAACCCGGAGGTCCATTGGCTGAAACTTTGCTTGTGCTCGTTATGCTTTGCAATAAATTTGCAATTATTGCTTGGGTGGAATCTCCACTCTGCGGCGGGTGATTTAGTGATAATACACTCTCCACGTACTGTACATTACATTGAAAGTGCGAGAGAGAATAATATTCCCAATTTTAGGGTAGACGCAAAATCGATTATTTTTTCGCCAAAGGCTATCGTAATCTCTAAGAAGATCGTGTCCTTAACCGACTCTCCTCCTCCAACTCACACACAATGTTACCGTATTTGGCGCCTCCGGGGTAGCGGGAGAGAGATATAATGAAGTCCTTGAACTTTGTAGCCCAGATGGACTTGTGTGCTAAATTTCAGTATCTCATGCGATTGCAGTGACATTCAGATCAACACATACACACGTTGTTTATAAGGTCCAGTAAACACGTACACCATGCAGATCAACTTGTCGCAGAAAAGTAACGAAAAGAGAGGGGATGGTCGACGCACTCGTTCTATTAGACAAACTTTGAAAGGAGGAATGTTGGACGTCGGCATCTAAAGAGCTATAGCGCTGAAAGCCCTCCCTTGCAGTCGAAAACGATAACGAACTGCAGAAAAAGCATATTTTCTAATTTCGAGGTAGACAAAAATTAAATTTTAGAGATGAAATAAGCTATTTGAGCTTAGCTTGCAGAGCGTGACCGTAGATTGCACATCTACAAATGCACATGGGATAGTTTTGTGAAAGTTTGGTAACATATGTATCGAAAATGATCAATAAAACAAACATCCCCTGCGCTCGATCTTGTCAGTGTCTTTCAACCGAAATAGTCTAAACAAAAACGCCCGTAGTGGCTTCCATACAGTGTCAACGCATTAAACATTACCATAACGCGAAGGGGAGGACCCTTGGTGTAGAATAATCAGGACCAACCACGGCAGATGACGATACGCACGAAACCATGCCTCTATTACCAGTGGGAGTTGCAAACAGCGAGAAAAAAATTCACCTGCGGTCGGATTTTCCCTCAACGGAGCATTAATCTCGGTGAAGGGAGATTGGCTGGCCCTCCCAATGACACTTGCCGTTCTTGACGGAATAGTGCACAAAGAAGGCAACTACATCTGCTATCCCTATAACTTACAGGAAATTAAATAACTGAATGAAAGTGTGAGGCATCAGTGGGGGTTGCCTCGGTATTCAATTGGAAACTATAGGATGGAGTCTGTGAGGACCGCCTCGCAGCTCTGCGAGTGGGGACTGGGCTTGGGAGAAACCCACTCCTCGCCTCATAAGCTGCAACAATCACTCAATAGTCACAATATACAATAAGAGAATAACGGATTCCTATCTCTCATTACCTATAACATTTCTAATTAAACTCTATCAACTTTTCTTGAAACACTCTAACCAAGAAGACGTATGGAAAAAATAGACGAAGAACAAGGAGGGATTGAAACAAACTTCCTGCCAACCAAGCCAGAAAATAGACAGACTGTCATCTGCAAAATGAGGTCCCCAGAGGGTGAATTTAGTGATGCTACCCTGCATGGCAGGGTAGCATCACTAAATTTACCCTCTGTGAACCTCAATCTGAATCAGGGTCTCAAAACTAAACAGAAAGAGGTAGCCAGAGGATAACTTGGCTCACTGTATGGGGTAGCATCGTCAAATTCACCCTCTGGGGACCTCATTCTGTAAATGTCAGACTGCTTATTTTCAGGCATGCTGCCAACATACACAGAAAACCATCAAACACCAAGCAAGCACTTATTGAAACAAGCTTGCCTGCATGGGACCAGTGTACATTTTAAATAAATAAGCAAATAAATGAATAAATATATAATAGCCCTTTTAAGGACTTTTGGGTGTATGTTTGAGAGTGTGTGAGGGTGGATGTGTGCGGGTGGGTTGGTTGGTGTGTTTGGCGGTGTGCTTATGTTTATGTTGTTTGGGGATGTGTGTGGGTTTTCTTACCTCTACCCTGTCAACTACTTCCCCTGAAGGCAGACCAGATGCCCAAGGTTCATCGTCGTCTCTCCCTCGAAGGCTGATGGATGACTCCCAGCTTTCAAAACCAAATATTGTTGGATTGTTTTCCTTTTTTTGTAACCGTTATGGATATTATGATGGGGCTGCTCCCAAACCAGCGATCTGTTTGGGTTTCTTTATCTCCTTTTACTAAAATAAACCATCAAAACTGTAGTTTCAGTATTTACCATAAATGTTCCCACGTTTCTAAGTAAAAACACCAGAGCAGAATTTTGGTAGTTGTCCGCAATTGCTAGTCATCTTCCAATTTGAGGTTGTCGGGGGTCTGACCACACCACCGTACCACCAGAACGCGCACTTAAATAAGATTCTTGGTTTTCACTTCCGTCTCTCGTGGCTACATAAACAAAGGAAGTTATTCAGATCGCAAGGGACTTCAAATCTCACATCGTCCCTGTGCGCGTCTGGCGCACTGAAACTTTCATTCATTCAAAACTAGAGACGCGAAAGATCCTAAAACGTTCACCTCGATCAAATTGTCTTCAGAAAGGAAGATGGTGTAAGTATGGGTGTGAGCGCTTTTCATTGATTTTGTTTTGTCAGGGTAAGAATCGTTTTTAAAACTTATCGCATTTTCCAACCAGTTTGAATCTCCAGCTCATAAAGATACATGATAGAAAATTACAAATAACGGTCCCAGGTAGATTTGAAAAAATGGAGTTTGAAACTATTTTCGCCACATAGTTTCCACGAGGCTGTGGGGAATTCTTTTTGCATGTATTAACCTTTTACCTAACATGAAAAGCAGACGACACTTGCAAACAAAATTCTTGAATAACGAATGTTTTTCATTTTTTGTCTCGAAAACATAGGTTATGACCCCTCATTGGAACGTGCTCGAAAAATATTAAGGAAATGTTTCTTTTTGCAATTGTCGTCTGCTATTTGTATTCGGTAAACAGTTACTGAAATATAGGAGAAGATTAATTCAATTTTATTACTTTCCAAAGTGTGATTTACTGGGATTTCCGGGTTTGATTATAAACGATAACTTCACAAGTGAATTATGCAATCAACAATTGTGTCATGTATCCGTGCGCGCAAACGAAGACGCTTTGCCGTGGGTGTAATGGGGACTTCATTGTATTTTTTTTAACCCTTTACCTAACATGAAAAGTAGACGACACTTGCAACAAAAAATTCTTGAATAACTATTATTTTAATTTTTTGTCTCAAAACATAGGTTATGACCCCTCATTGGAACGAGCTCGTTCCAATGGAGGGGGGGGGGGGGGTTACAACCTATGTTTTAGAGACAAAAATGAAAAAATAATGAAAATTAATTGGCGATTTTTGAGAATAGCGCTGGGCGGTTTTGGCCGTTTCGTTACGTAAAGGGTTATATAATATAATTATCCCGTTAATAATGAAAAACAATAAACAGAGTAATCGCTTGACTGGCCTGGTTACGTGAAATAATTCATTCGAGGCGAGGGACTACATTGTAAAACACTCGTGCACATTCGCGCACTCGCGTTTGTACAACGTCCCTCACCTCTCATGAATTATTTCACGTAACCAGTCCAGTCAAGCGATTACTCTCTATCTACTTCCGAAAACAACTCAACCAACGTTACGGAATCGACGTTGACATCTGACGTCATTACCGTATTACACCGTAATGAGATTTTTGGTGGCATTATGTGCGAAATAGATAATTTTATCCGTATTCTAATATTCATCTAGAAACAACTTTAGTAACGCGGGTTAACCACTTCTACAATGTTACTCAAATCAAAATAAATGTTTTGCCCACCAAAGACGCACAGAGACAGTGTGGGACAAGCCACTTTCGACTCTCGATAACTGTAGATTCTTTTATCATTCATGTCTGAGCGTGGTAAAGGAGGAAAGGGTCAATGTATTTAGCGGCGCTTGTGTCTTCGTCTGTTTTTCTTCGGCGGAGGTAGCGGGGTTGGAGAAACCGTAGCAGTTTTTGGCGTGGTAGGGCTGCAGTTGTTTTTTTGTATTTTTTTTTTTTTTTTTTTTTTTTTTTTTTGGGGGGGGGGGGGGGGTTCATGGGTGATCCATCGTTCAGCGAGCTTATCTTCTTTACTTGATTCTGGTAGTGCCTTTATCATTGCCAAGAGTCCTGGTGTTGTAATGTCAATATGAATTGTTTCTTCTTGTACATTCAAATATACAGAGAAATGGGAGAGTCTATTTTGTATTGGTGGGGAAGGCCAGTGATCATTTAATCGTGTAGGGATGTTGGTTTGAATTATGACAGGCCATCCTGTGCAGAAAGGCTTTCGAGATTGAATTTTGCACCACGATTGTTGTGCGTATTCTACAATCTTCAAGTAATTTAATTAATGAAGCACCAGGTACAACCCGGTGCTTCATTAATTAAAATTTTGCTGATGATGATTTTTATTACCTGGTAAACGCATGCGTGGACATCATTGCCCATGTGTGGATTACGACCAGTTCACTACGTTTGTACTGTAGATAAACCACGCATGGAATCTGGATAACGCGTGAAAACGTCATTTAAGAATGCATCAAATTGGACGTTACGCGTCTTAGTGCATGATGTTATAACGTGAATGAAATGCTTCGACACAAACACTGCCAAGCATCGTTCCGCCGAAGGTGATATCCTTCATCAAAAATATCAGTTTCATTCACTGAATTCAAGTTTAACCCCCTGCACACTGTTACAAAAATCTAAAAATTTTAGGCTGCTAATTTTTCCCATGATGCAACTAGGAATTTAATCAATTCAGTCTTGTTTGACAGACCTCAATGAGCTCATTGAGCTCTGTCAAACAAGACTGAATTGATTAAATTTCTAAGTGCATTTTGGGAATAATGGCTACTTGAAATTTTGATATTTTGACATCAGTGTGCAGGGTGATAACTAAAGATTGGTATTCATATTTAAGATTATAAAAATAATGTTGTGTTATCTGAGTTCCACTAACCCATTTCTGCCCACTTTTAGTTATTTATTGTTTTACTGGAAGCAGTGGTTAACTATGGTGATAACATGTCTTTGTCAGGCACTGTGGTTTATTAAGTAGGATGGCTACTAAGTGAACGTGTGTGGTAGAACAATTAATATTTTCAACGTACAGCCTGAAGACAGCCACTACGTTTCAGACATTTTAACCCCCTGCACACTGATGTAAAAATCTAAACATTTCAGGCTGCTAATTTTTCCCATGATGCAACTAGAAACTTAATCAATTCAGTCTTGTTTGACAGAGCTCAATGAGCTCTGTCAAACAAGACTGAATTGATTAAATTTCTAGTTGCATTATGGGAATAATGGCTACGTGAAATTTTGGTATTTTGACATCAGTGTGCATGGGGTTAATCGTTGTATGAATACAAACCACAAGCCAGGTAAAGGACTAGGACAGGAATCAACGACCCCTTGACACACATTGATAACATAATTAACCTGTGAACCCTGGTTTCCTGGAATTGGATCGCCTTTGTGTACACACACAATGGGATGGGTCAGTTCTATACCAATAAACAGGGAGGGTAAAATAATAACTGTAGTCTGCAGCCCGGAGGTCCATTGGCTGAAAGTTGGCTTGTATTGGTTATGCTTTGCAACTAATTTGCAATTATTGCTTGGGTGGAATCTCTACCCTGAGGGTGATTTAGTGATAATACACTCTCCACGTACTGTAGAAGCCGGGTCGCTCAATATGCGGGGGGTGGGGGGGGGGGGGGAGACCAGAGGAATATGCAAACCATCAGCTATTATACAAGGAAACGGGGTTCATACCTTTGAAGGAACGTAGGAAGAGGCACATACTAGTAGCACCATTCAAACTTATATCAGGTAACTGTCCTTCATACCTGTCAATTTTACTTCCCCGTATATGTTCTGAGATAATCACATACCCTCTATGCACCTCTCACCTTTTACGGAAAATATAATGTAATTCTAAAAACTGCTCAGACTCGTTCCTACCATCTGCCGTTCGGCTTTGGAATGGTTTAGACAAAGATGTTAAAAACTCGGAACCGTGATAACATTAAACAAAATCTTAGTCAGAGAGACCATTGAGTTCCAAATTACTATAGTTCTGCCATGAGATTAGGGCAGTTATTACACTGTAGATTTCGATTGAGATGCAGTGATTTGCAAGCTCATGAATTTGAGGGGTTCATTACGGATGACCCCAAGTGCGCATGTGGCCATGCCGAACATTTTATCCCAGAATGTTCACGCTTCGATGTTCAGAGACAAAAAATCTTTTCATTAAGATAGGTCCAATGCGTGATACAGACATTCTTCTAGATGGGAACCCTCAAAAAACAAACGATGAAAATAAACACCTATTGGAATCAGTGCGATCCTTTATTCTCGATAGTAAATAAATTCCGTTGGGTCAGTGGCGTCATGCCAAAGGCGCACGGGGGAGGGGGGACGCCCCCCCCCCCCCCCCACTCAAATATTTTGGGTGAAGGCCTGGGAAGTGCCATTTCCGGCAATCTGGGAGGCATTTTTTGCCAAAATTTGGGGAACGCTACGCGCCAACCGATGGTGGCGCTCCGCTTAGATGGTGTTACCGATCCGGTCCTCCTCAGATTTTTCCCTAGCATGACGCCCCTGCGTTGAATTAGTCCTTGAATCGGGGAATGGTGAGGAATAAGGTAAACATCTGCCAGAATATTGGAATATTTGTGTCTATATCATGGCGTAGGGCAGTTGATTTATGAATGTAAGTTCGACAATCAAGCAAGAACCGTCAGCCCTTCTGCAGCAGGTGGTTAATCCCCCCACCACAACCTCTGGGGATCGATGCTTGGTGCGTTAACTGTCAATCCTATATGCACACGTACAGTACGTGAAGAGTGTATTATCACTAAATCACCCACAGAGTGGAGATTCCACCCAAGCAATAATTGTGAATTTGTTGCAAAGCACAACCAGCACCAGCAATGTTTCAGCCAATGGATCTCCGGGTTAAAACCCGGAGGTTTGCTTGTGTTTTTTGTCGATATGAACAAAATTTGAAAGTTATAGCTTGGGTGATAACCCCACTCCGCGAGTGATTTACTTACAATCCACTCTCCACGTACTGTATAAATTGACTGTGACCCAGTTATTATAACAAAAATATCTCTACACCTGCACCACTAGCACCATTTTATGTATTCAATGTAAGCAGATATTTGTATAGGCGAGGTATTAATATAGGCGTTATGTAGCCTGTTTACCAAACCTAATTTCGTTTCGATGAAATAAAATTATAGTTTAAAAAAAAGCCGACCCTTTGTGGGGTTTTCCTCTGTATTTCCCGCGCCTTTGACCGTGCTCGTGCAATACAGGGAAATCCTCCACCTCGCGTCGTTGATTCCAGTCCATCGTACTCAGCCCTCGATGTTTTCTGTCTTAATCACTTGCCACCCTGTTAAGTAAGGTGTTTATTATGTCATCCAACTCATGGCCCGCTAAAGTCTGCTTTACACAAAAATGTATGCAAACCGTCAGTTTCTTACTCCCAGCAAACCCGACAAAATCGGTCCTCCCTACAGCCCTTTATTTTCAGTTATAAAAAAATCTGTGTTGCAATTTCGTTTTCGCGCCATCCTGTCAGAAGCCTGTTTTTGTCTTATTTTGTTTCCGTCTTAAAAATTCTGAGTTTCGTTTTGAGTGGTTCACCTTGTTCCCCGTCTCTACATTCCTTAACTAATTTCTGTAAATATGGCCTGTAAATTTCTGTAAATATGGCCTGTGCACAAGCAATGTTTCAGCCAATGGACCTCCGGGTAACCCGGAGGTCCATTGGCAAAAACATTGCCCGTGTTTGCTATGAGTAACCAGGAGAACCTGCCGTGCTTTGGATGCCATTCGATATGGCAATTGCGCGCAATTCCTACGCGCAATTAAGCCTAGATAAGCGCACAGTTCGTCACAGGACTTCTAGTTTTAACTGTATGTTACTCATCGACACTTTGAAAAAGTGACTTTTAATGCATGAAATTCGAAACAATATATTAGACAGTCACTTTGATACAGTACAGTCGCCGTAGACTGGTCGTAATCCGGTTCTTCATTAATTAAAGTTCAGATGATTATTCCTATAATTAGTGTTTGGAATCTAATATTATTGCGTCCGTGGAGATGTTGCCCACCCAAGGAAAACGACCCGTCCACGGCGGCCGTACTGTAACAATGTCATATATTGCTGACGTCATTATTGTCCGTTGGATTTACAATCTACAGTATTATTTATTTATTTATTGATGTTTAAGGTCACACATTTATGCACAATGGCTAATCATGACCGTGACAGTTTTACGGGTGGAGGAAGCCGGAGTACCCGGAGAGAACCACCGAGCAACGACGAGCAGCTGCCACCTCCCCAACATCGTAACACCGCACTGCAGCTCAGGCAGGGTTAGATTGGTTGGAGACATGCGTACCATCGACGTGCAGTACGCCTTAGTATACGGCGTCATCGTGCCCCCACGCGGGCAATGGAGATGAAGTGTCTTGCCCAAGGACACAACGCGGTTGTCGCAGGTGGGATTCGAACCGAGAACCTCGCGGCTTGCAGCCTGCACCTCTACCTACTGAGCCACCGCGCTCCCCACAATCTACAGTAAGTGGAGAGTGTATTATCATTAAATCACCCACAGAGTGGAGATTCCACCCAAGCAATAATAGCAAATTTGTTGCAAAGCCTAACCAGCACAAGCAAAGTTTCAGCCAATGGACCTCCGGGTTAAACCCGGAGGTCCATTGGCAGAAACATTGCTTGTGTTTTTGTCGATATGTACAAAAATTGAAAGTTATAGCTTGAGTGATAACTCCACTCCGCGGGTGATTTAGTTACAATCCACTCTCCACGTACTGTAACTGGTATAAAACCTACACAACTAAAAAATAAATAAAATAAAATTCCTCCCTCCATCCAATTTTTTGTCTGACCCAGGGTGAGAAACTAAGAAATTATTTATATGGCCTAATTTTATTCCATGAGTATTTCACAACTCTCAACACTGGCAACCCACTCAAGTGCTTCACATGAGCAATTGAGCATTTCTCCAGACATTTAATCGGTCTCGCATTCCCGGCAATTGCAATTCCCAAAATCTGTAAATGACATCTACAAACGATCCAGACTCTCGAATACATGGCTAAGCTTTGCCTAAAGCTTGTCAACTCAGCGAGTGTTTGATGAAGTGACACCGGTATCAGCTCTCTTTAAGTTATCATCTGTCAGCTGCAGTTTTGCTTTGAGCTCCCTTTCCTTTATAATTGGAGTCGATATTATTTAACAAAGCGATAATTTCAGAATGTTAACTTCACCTTGCATTTTCATTTAGCCATTAAAAACAAATTACAACAACGACAGAAATAATTATTCCCCACGAAGCAGCAGTGTTATGTTTAGTGAACTATCTGAATCGAGTTGACAATTATTGGATTTGCGTTACACCCCGAACAAGGGTATATTTTTTGTTCTTAACGAAGGGTTACTTTTTTGAGAAGGTTAACGCAGAAAACAGGACGATCCGGAATGGTAAGTCAATAGGAATACTCAGAAAAAATCACGTTTTTCAGTGGTTGTTTAAAGGTGACCAAACTGATCGCAAACACGAGAAGTGCATGTGAGTAGTATGACATGTAGCCGGTCACTTGTAGGTTGAATGGGCCGTTGGGTGACCCCGTAAGTGACGTCATGTCACCTTACCCAGTGGCGCCATGTTGGGTTTTTTATTTTAACTCGCGTAAGCGGCCGTATTTTGACGTCATTACCGTAGTGATACGTGGCATCAATGCGCATGTGGAGAGCGTGTTCTTAGGGTGACAGGTGTTTCCGTCGTCCATTTTGTTTACTGTAGGCCGCCATCTAGATTCTATGGTGACACGTGGTTGCTATGTGACCCAGAACCCTCTTATTGGACTGGGTGTGTTTGGAGGATGTATTCGATTGAATTTGATTTTACATATTTTATTTGCCACTATAAAAGTCAAACTGGGAATGGAAAACAAGTACTTTCCACTCAGGAAACTCTCCTCTCCCAACTACAGTTAAAACTAGAAGTCCTGTCATGAAATGCGCACAAACAGCACGTTGATCTGCGCGTTAATCTACGCGTTATGGCCATAGGAAGGCTATCAAATTCTGTACATATTGTCTGTGCACAAGCAATGTTTCAGCCAATGGACCTCCGGGTAACCCGGAGGTCCATTGGCAGAAACATTGCCTGTGTTTGCTATGAGTTAACAGGAGAACGTGTCGTGCTTTGGATGCCATTCGATATGGCAATTGCTCGCAATCCCAATGCGCAATTAAGCCTAGATAAGCGCAGAGTTCATGACAGGACTTCCAGTTTAAACTGTATATACAGATATAAATACAGTGAAGTTGATTTGTGGTAAAATGTGTAGATATGTACAATATTATTACCAAAATTAAATAAAAAATAAAAAACAGTAGCAAAATGAAAAAGTACTGAAATGCGGAAAAAAATAGTGAAGAATTGAAAAGAAAAGAAAAGTTGGTAATGCCCCTTTGTAACTTTACGGTTATACTTTTGGCCATTTGACAAGAGGCCAATGTTACAAAACGTTCTACAATTGTACTTTCCACAGCTGCACCCTCTACTTTTTAATATATGTGATTGAAATGAATCAGTTGCAACTTATGACAATTTGTCAACAGGCAAACTGCCAGGTCCCTGAAAATGCCAATGATCTACCTTTGCCCTTTGAATGTCATAACTAGAAAATACAATTTTAGCTACAAAAGCCTTACAGCATTGACCACAGGAGACACTTAATGACATCAAGAGTCCCTCTCGGTCATTGTAGTCGAAGAAAATTTATTGGTTTTTCCAGTAAATTATCGAACAGCGCTGAAGATAATGATGTTGTCTGTTGTTTGGAGATCAGGGTCTCCATGTAACAGCAAGTCAATGTTATTGGGGATGGCGTTGTACCTTGATAGTGCAGACGCTATTTCAGTTCTTTCCTGAGAGTTGAGTGGGCAATCTCCAAAGTTGTGATCAGCGTGAGTGTTGAGTGGGCAATCTCCAAAGTAGTGTTAAGCGTGAGAGTAGAGTAGGCAATCTGCAAAGTAGTGTTCAGCGTGAGAGTAGAGAGGGCAATCTGCGAAGTAGTGTTCAGCGTGAGAGTAGAGTGGGCAATCAGCAAAGTAGTGTTCAGCGTGGGAGTTGAGTGGGCCATCTCCAAAATAGTGTTCAGCGTTAGAGTAGAGTGGGCAATCAGCAAAGTAGTGTTCAGCGTTAGAGTAGAGTGGTCAATCAGCAAAGTAGTGTTCAGCGTTAGAGTAGAGTGGACAATCTGCGAAGTTGTGTTCAGCGTGAGAGGAGATTGGGCAATCAGCAAAGTAGTGTTCAGCGTGAGAGTTGAGTGGGCCATCTCCAAAATAGTGTTCAGCGTTAGAGTAGAGTGGGCAATCAGCAAAGTAGTGTTCAGCCTTAGAGTAGAGTGGGCAATCAGCAAAGTAGTGTTCAGCGTGAGAGTTGAGTGGGCCATCTCCAAAATAGTGTTCAGCGTTAGAGTAGAGTGGGCAATCAGCAAAGTAGTGTTCAGCGTTAGAGTAGAGTGGGCAATCAGCAAAGTAGTGTTCAGCGTTAGAGTAGAGTGGACAATCTGCAAGGAAGTGTTCAGCGTTAGAGTAGAGTGGGCAATCAGCAAAGTAGTGTTCAGCCTTAGAGTAGAGTGGGCAATCAGCAAAGTAGTGTTCAGCGTGAGAGTTGAGTGGGCCATCTCCAAAATAGTGTTCAGCGTTAGAGTAGAGTGGGCAATCAGCAAAGTAGTGTTCAGCGTTAGAGTAGAGTGGGCAATCAGCAAAGTAGTGTTCAGCGTTAGAGTAGAGTGGACAATCTGCAAGGAAGTGTTCAGCGTGAGAGTAGAGTGGGCAATCTGCGAAGTAGTGTTCGGCGTCTTCAACAGGATTTCCTCAAGAGCAGTTAGGAAATTCTCCAACGTAGTTGAGAAATTTATCCCCATTTAGAGTACGTGGAGAGTGGATCATAACTAAATCACCCGCGGAGTGGAGTTATCACTCAGCTATAACTTTCAAATTTTGTACATATCGACAAAAAATGCAAGCAATGTTTCAGCCAATGGACCTCCGGGTTTAACCCGGAGGTCCATTGGCAGAAACTTTGCTTGTACTGGTTGTGCTTTGCAACAAATTTGCAATTATTGCTTGGGTGGAATCTCCACTCTGTGGGTGATTTAGTGATAATACACTCTCCACGTACTGTAGACCGCTACAGTCACATCTTAAGCGGCAGTGGAGGATATTTAACCGTCTCCTCATTGTGTTGAAATATTCGGGAGGTCTACGGGGGAGGGGGGCGGAGGGGGGGGGGGGGTTGAGAGAGTTTTTTAAAAATTCTAATGGTGGGTCATTCCAAGCAGATTCCCGAAGAGTGTTCCATATTTCAACGCAAGAAGGAAAGAAGAAACGCTTAAATAATACAGTCCGAGTGCGGTATGGCACGAAATGTGTAGGGTTTCTGACACAATAACGCAAGTTATCCCGGACACGAGGTGGCAATAAATCAGTGAGGAAGCTAGGAACATTCCCATTACATTTTGTGGAAGGTGCCTATTTTGTGTGAAGTTCTTCTTTCTTGTAGAGACTGCCAGCCTATTTCTAAAAAGAGCCGTTGTTGAGACGCAGGGCGGGTATGATCTGTAGAGCCACCACTGAAGTTATTTAGAAACTTTTTGACAATATGCCAGAACTGTTTTGGTTCCGTGCTTTCAGATTGGTACTGATCAATGCTTTTCATATAATGTTCCCTAGCAAATGTTTTCATATTGTTTACTTAATTTCTGCTAGTTTTGTATTTCAGTCAGGCACGTGGAATGTTTAATCGTAAGGCCTGTTGTCTTGATAGGTTTCTATGTCGACTGTCACGCCTGATTGTACTGTCGAACCAAGGCTTGTCGTTTTTCCGAATCATGACTTTGTTATGGGGTACATACATATATTACATATACATATATTCGCTATTTTCAGATAGGCATCGACAAAGTTGGAAACTACGACGGTTATATTTTCAGCATCGCTTATGACTGAGTCTCAATCAGTGTCGGAAATTACGCGATTCATTCTTGCAAAGTCGGCTTTTTTATAGTTCCAAACTGTTTTTACCATAAGAGGTAAGCTTGGGCGTTTTTGATTCACAAATGCGTACGACGCTTTGTAACCAGAAAGGCCTAGTTTTATAGTACCAGACTTCGAAACTGATATCGTGTCGCTGGTGAGGATTGGGTCAAGTAGTGTTTTACTGTTTTATGCAATTCGTGCGGGTTCCCTAACAACATCTTTGAGGCTGAAACTATAGTTAAAACAAGAAGTCCTATCACGAATTGTGCACTTATCTAGGCTTAATTGCGCGAAGGAATTGCGCGCACTTGCCATATCGAATGGCATCCAAAACACGGCAGGTTCTCCTAGTTACTCATAGCAAACACAGGCAATATTTCTGCCAATGGACCTCCGGGTTACCTGGAGGTCCATTGGCCGAAACATTGCTTGTTCACAGACCATATGTACAGAATTTGATTGCCTTACTATGGTCATAACACGTAGATTAACGCGCAGATCGACGTGATATTTGTGCGCAATTCATGACAGGACTTCTAGTGTTAACTGTAGTCATCATTTAACCCTTTACCTAACCTGAAAAGCTGACGACACTTGCAAAAATAATTCTTGAATAACTAATTTTTTTAATTTTTTGTCTCAAAAACATAGGTTATGACCCCTCGTTGGAACGAGCTCGACGAGCTCGTTCCAACGAGGGGTCATAACCTATGTTTTTGAGACAAAAAATGAAAAAAATAATGAAAATTAATTGGCGATTTTTGGGAATAGCGCTGGCCGGTTTTGGCCGTTACGTTAGGTAAAGGGTTAATGAAGGTTTATTTGCGGTTTCATAAGATCGCAGTTAAGGTTTCCAGTAATGATCACAGACTGGTTTAGGGCTGAAGCCCCTCTATTGTCTCCTCTCACTTAGACCAGACGTTTTCTGTGCATTCTTGTTCCGATCTATAACACACACATAAAATGAATTGCCCTCTTCCCCCAACTTCGAACCAGAGAATGTCGTCATCAAAATCGAGAGTATTCAGTTGTTTATAATAAAGGTTTTCCCACAAATACACTGCAATGCCGCCCCAAACTGATTTCGGTCATGTCTAATGGGACTTGAAAAGTTAGGAATTAGAATATTATTGGATTGAAAGGTCTCGTCAAGATGAGTTTCTGTGAAGCACATAATATCAAACTCATCAACTATATCCGTAAGTTCCAAAATTTTGTATACTACGCACATTATAACTAAGTATTGTAACAGCTGACTTAGATTCATTAGGCACGTGGAAATCCCGCGGTCCTGAATTGCTTTCTATATCACCACATCGAATGAGAATGGGCCAGACAGGACAGGGACGTGGCGACAAGGGGGGGGGGGGGGGGGGGGAGTCAACCCCAATCCTGGGCAAAATTTCCTATAGTTGGAAATTAGGAGGCAAGTCATGAGAAGTTGGAAATTACTTCCCAAAATTCCAACTCGGTTTCAAAATGGCACAAATTCCAACTGTTGCTATTTACAACTACAGTGTAGGCAATATCACATCATGTAAAATCGTTATCCTGAGTTAATTTCATCATTACCAGTTACAAAATGATCAAACCCCCACCCCCAATCCTGACCAAAATTTCCTTTAGTTGGAAATTAGGAGGGCAAGTTATGGGAAGTTGAAAATTCTATCTATCTGGATTTTAGAGCTTCTTTGGTAATGCTGATGTCTCCTTCACTCCCCAAAATCCAAACTCGGTTTCAAATAGGCACAAATTCCAACTGTTGCTATTTACAACTACAGTGTAGGCAATATCGAGCTTTATGAGTATGCATGATGTCAGCCGGTACGAGATTTCTATAGTACGTTTACTTATCGTAATAAAAAAATCCTCGAAATCTACTTCAACAAAATCACATCATGTAAAATCGTTATTCTGAGTTAATTTCATCATTAACAGTTACAAAATGATGAAACAACGAAAATTAATCATTCCTGCATAAGATCTGATTTAATGTTAGTATTGTGTGAATTGCTCAAAATTCTCAGCTTGGGCACATGTTTAACACATATTCAGTTCCCAGAATAATACCAAATAATAATAACCTGATAATTCTATCACAAAAATGTTGGCAATTCAATTACGAAAATCATTTTTAAGCCCCCTTTCAAAGCTTCATTTTAAAAAAAATTCAGTAGTGAATTTCCAACTAGGAGAGGGGCTCCCTCCCGGTCCCTCCCCTAGCTGGAAATTCACTATTCACTATCCTACACCCCCAATCGGAAACCTCCAGCCACGTCTCGCGGACATACTCGTTAAGATTAGGGTCATACAAAAGGTTCAGGATGCTCTGCTTCAAGTTTGAAGTACTTAAAGATTTATTATCTATTGTATGGACTTATAGTTTGATACACAATCTGTTGTGAAAGACTCCTACCGCCAGACGATAGTTCGAAATGTCATTCCCCATTAGGTAATCCAAAAGAGAGTGATACCTCAAGCCACCCCCACAGGCAGTATGCCATCCACGAAATGATTATAGAATTGAGAGTCGTCTGAGTTTTAAAAAAAGTATTACCAAGAAAAACGGAAAAAGAGAAGAGATTATATTAAAAAACACAAATGTAGATTTATTCTGTCTGGCTGCTGAAACATCAGATGGAATGGCAAACAGGGGAAAAAAGGTGAATAGGAGCCAGGGGTGGCGCCAGGGATTTCTCGACAGGGGGGCTGACCTCTCCGACAGGGGGGGGGGGGGGGCTTTATTTAACATTTTACCTCCCAAACGAAGGAAAATGAGTGAAAAATGGTAAATTGGAGAACCAAAATAGAAGCAAATTGAGTATGTTTGTTGATTATTTAACCCTTTACCTACATGTAACCTGAAAGCAGACGACACTTGCAAAAATAATTCTTGAATAACTATTTTTTTTTCATTTTTTGTCTCAAAAACATAGGTTATTACCCCTCGTTGGAACGAGCTCGACGAGCTCGTTCCAACGAGGGGTCATAACCTATGTTTTTGAGACAAAAAATGAAAAAAATAATGAAAATTAATTGGCGATTTTTGAGAATAGCGCTGGCCGGTTTTGGCCGTTACCTTAGGTAAAGGGTTAAAGTAAACATATTATAATAAGGTCGGGAAATATTTCATCTATAAAGCCAGTTTGACGAACGACATTAAGAAATTTCGTGAGAATCACTATTCTCTATCAAAGTTCCAGTGCTGCACGGGTTCGAGACAGACAAGACGAGATATCTACATTCGATTGTCGGAAATTTCTCGTGAAGTCGGGTTTACGAGACTCTCTGACGGACTGACTAAAAATATCCGACGGGGGTGGGCGTGGGGGTGGGGTGGGGTGGGGGTGGGTGGGTGGGTGGTGGGGGTGGTGGGGTGGGGGAGCTGGGCCTCTCCAACGCCCCCCTCCCCCCTTGCGCCACCACTGATAGGAGCTTTTCTAGTCTCATTTACATTAGTATTTACCAGGTAATGTTACTTGTAGTGGCCTGATGGGGAGCGCGGAGGCTCAGTGGTAGAATGTTGGACTTCCATGCCAGAGATCCCGAGTTCGATCCCTGTCCGAGACGACCCACGCTGTGTCCTTGGGCAAGGCTCTTTATTCCGGTTGGCTACATGGGGGCACGATGACGCTGTGTACTAAGGCGTACAGCACGTCGATGGTGGAGTTAGAATGTTGAAGAGCTGACAGTTGCTCGTCGAGGCTCGGTGGTTCTCTCCGGGTAACGGGGGTCCTCCACCCGTAAAAAACTGTCATGATTACGATTTGCCATTGTGCATAAGTATGTGACCTTAAAAACCAATAAATAAATAATAAATAATTAAATCGGTGTGTCTCTTACCGACATAGTCACAAAACACCTGCCATTATTTGTCCAAAAATAGGAAATCACTTTGTCTTTTCATATGCTGATGAACTTTAAAACAATTTTAGTCCAGTGTCTAGTCAGCGATTTCGTAATGAAAGTCTTGTCCGGGTGATCTTTTTGAAAACGCTTGGATGAGTGCACAAACCTGCAAATGATATTGCAATTAGATTTGCCATTTTCTCGGCTGCTATGAAGTTGGGTATTACCAAAATATTTTTCATCAAATCCAGTCATCGCTGCTATAAAGCAGCCATGACCATATTTGATGAAAAATTCATTTAGGTTTAACTAAGAGATAACTGGTGAAAAATCCATGTATTTTACTGGGGGAACATATAATTACATACTGAACTCTTAACCCGCTGAGTATTAGAAAGATATTTTTCATCAAATCCAGCCATGGCTGCTATAAAGCAGCCATGACTAGACTTGATTACAAATTCATTTAGATTTAACTACAAAATAATTGGTGAAAAATCCATGTATTTTACAAAGAAAACATTTTTTTACATACTTGACTCTTAAACCGCTGGGTTTTATCCAGATATTTTTCATCAAATCCAGTCATGGCTGTCATAAAGCAGCCATGACTAGATTTGATGAAAAATATTTTTTTCATTCAGATTTAACCAAGAAATAATTGGTGAAAATCCACGTGTTTTACATAGAGACATTTGATTACATACTTAACTCTTAAACCGCTGAGTATTAAGATATTTTTTATCAAAAAGAGCTATGGCTTCTATACAGCTGCCATGGCTACACTTGATTTTTTTTTTTTTTTTTTTTATTGATGTTTAAGGTCACATATTTATGCACAATGGCTAATCATGACCGCGACAGTTTTACGGGTGGAGGAAGCCGGAGTACCCGGAGAGAACCACCGAGCAACGACGAGCAGCTGCCAGCTCCCCAACATCGTAACTCCGCACTGTAGCACAGGCAGGGTTAGATTGGTTGAAGACATGCGTACCATCGACGTGCAGAACGCCTTAGTACACGGCGTCATCGTGCCCCCACGCGGGCAATGGAGATGAAGTGTCTTGCCCAAAGACACAACGCGGTTGCCGCAGGTGGGATTCGAACCGAGGACCTCTTGGCTAGCAGCCTGCACCTCTACCTACTGAGCCACCGCGCTCCCGCTAGACTTGATTAAAAATTCATTTAGATTAAAAAAAAAAAATAACTGGTGAAAAAAAGCCTGTATTTTACAGAGGGAACATTTTATTACATACTTAACCTTTAAACCGCTGGGTATTACCAAGATAGATTTCGTCAAATCCAGTCATGGCTGCTATAAAGCAAGAGAGAATATTTGATTACATATTTAACCCCTTAAACCGCTGAGTATTACCAATTTATCATATGACTCGTCCGTTTTGTTCACTTTAAAACATTTGATATTTTGTTTTCATATTAATCAGTGATAAATAAAGCCTTCCGTCAATTTCATTGGTCAGTTTCAAAACGAGACAATTTGATTGGCTGAACAAAATACAACTAGGTCACATCTTCATAATTTGCATAATTAGAGTTGCGAGCTTTTATTGGTCAATTTCAAAACTGGACAATTTGATTGGCTAAACAAAATACAACTAGTCACATTTGCATAATTTCAGTAGGGAGAATTTACGTTATCTGTCCTATTTAAGATGGGTTATATTGTATTAATCTTTTACCTACAAGAAAAAAGCCATTCATTTTTTTTATATTTTCACTTTTTGCTTCCAAAACATAGGTTATGCCCCCTCATTGGAGCGAGCTCGACGAGCTCGTTCTAATGAGGGGTCACAACCTATCTTTTGGAAGCAAAAGATGAAATTTTTTAGTTATACGAGGTTGTTTATTCCAAGTGCCGTCAGCAACTCAAGTTAGGTGATGAGTTAAAAGTCATACCAAGTGGCTAATTTGTGCGTGTGTGTATCATATGATAAATAGAATATGAAATAAGTGTTTTCCCCATATAATATTTATGAAACTCGACCGAATTTTCCGTTTGAGCTCGACAGAGGCTCGCCAAAACGGAAAATTCTTAGACTCGTTTCATAAATATTACATGAGAAAAACACTCATTCCATATCCTCTATATATTTTTCAACAAATCCAGTCATTGAATATGAGTACTTTTCATAAATCCTTGATTACTTCGTAGACTTACCACAAACAACCCGACAAGTACATGTATTAGTGGATTCCATTCGAATCATCTGCTCTGCTTCTATTTATGTATCACTGTCATTGGTTGTATGTCTATCCAACCGTATTAGTTTGTTCTGGAGTATGATCCAGTAGATCAGAAGAGCCTGTCGGTTTGAATAATTATAGGTTTTGTTACTATATTTAGCTTTTCTAATCTGTTCTGGATAGTTTTAACCCTATTCCCGGTACTCCTGTTCTTGTTTCGAACAGCATAAGCCACGTTTTATTTATTCAGATCATCCAATCAGTGCACTTTACTGCAACTAACTAACCAATCAGATTACCTCATTCATCTAAACTTCACATGGTGTCACATCGTTATCTACAGAACGTGAAGAGTGGACTGTAACCAAATCACTTGTGGAGTGGAGTTACCACCCAAAGTATCACTTTCAAATTCTGTACATGTGGACAAAAAGCATAAGTAATGTTTCAGCTAATGGACCTCCGGATATAACCCGGAGGTCCATTGGCTGGAACATTGCTTGTGCTTGTTATGCTTTGAAACAAATTTGCAATTATTGCTTGGGTGAAATCTCCTCCCTGCGGGTGATTCAGTGACAATATACTCTCCACGTACTGTAAGAGTCGATTGAGTAGTAACTGGAACACGAATTGCTCGGACGGTTCGAATCTCATCGAGCAAATGAGGTATCGATCATTTTCTCTACCGAGTGATTCCACATCCTCCTCTACGACTCATCTCGGTATTTGAGGTTACCTATGACATGGTGATGTACTATTTGAGGATACATTTTTGAGAATACCTTTTGGGGGATATCTATCTGAAGATAGTTCTCGTTCGTAGTACCTGTCTGCCCACTACATTCTAGGGCGACACCCATAACCTTTATAGCTACAAAGACACCACTGCTAACTTGTCCATAGTCACTAGCATCTGTCCTATGATTCGCTTCCACTGTATTCACGCAATACTATAGCAGAGCCTCACTTTTGGCACCCCTGTTTTTACGAGATGCGTCAAAGAATCGCACATGGAGCCACTCGTTCGAGCAATTGCTCGAGAAGCGCATTTGCTCGATAAGATTTGAGTCGTTTGAGCAATGATTTTTCCAATCACTGCTCCACTGCTCCATGGTTATTTGATGAAATTATGATCCAACTTCCAGAACCCCTTTTAGGCCATAGAACTCCTTTTTACCGAAATGAGTCGAAGAGTCGCAAGAGAAATTCAAAGTACACACAATCTCAGACAATTGCAACACCGATGTGATACTTGGTCCGCAGGTATAAATAGAAGAATCTCAACAAGGACAAAGCAATTTTCAATCTGGCTATGCCACTTCCCACGGTATGCTATTTGTTACTCATGTATAATCTTTATTTTTGTTTACATCATACATATATGTATATCGTGAATAAAGAATCTCAATCTGAACGCGTTCAGACGATCTTACGGCAAAGTTGAAACCGAAATTTACTGCCCTACTTTCATAAATTAACACTTTACCTAACTACGAGATGCAGACGCCACTGGCAAACAAAATTCTTGAGTAACTAATTTTTTTTCTTTTTTTGTCGTTAAAAACATAGCTTACATTTCAGTCGCCGTGGACTGGTCATAATCCACGCATGGGCAGTGATGTCCACGCAAACGTTTACCAAGTAACAAAAATATCTTCAGTAAAATTTTAATTAATGAAGCACCGGGTTGTACCGGTTTGTACCAGGGCTGTATCCGGTGCTTCATTAATTAAATTTTTGATGATTATTCCAATAATTAGTGTTTGGAATCTAATATTATTGCGTCCTTGGAAATATTGCCCACAACGTGGAAAGTGACTAGTCTGCGGCGGCTGTAATGTATGACCCCCTCATTGAGCTTGTGCCAATGAGGGGTCATAAGCTGTGTTTTTGAAACAAAAAATGAAAAACATAGTGAAAATTGAATGTGATTTTTTGTGAATTGCCCTGACCGGTTTTTTTGTCGTTACGTTAGGTAAAGGGTTGAAATTCTGCACACTGATGACGGAATATCCAAATTTTAGGAAGCAGATATATATCCCATGATGCAACTTGGACTTCAACCAATTCAGTCTAATTTGCCAGAGCTCATTGAAATGTGGCAGACAACATTAAATGGTTGAGCTCTGCAAAAACAAGATTGAATTGACTGAATTCCAAATTGTATAACAAAATTGGCCTCTTGAAATTTCAAAATGTTGGTATCAGTGTACAGAGAGTTAGTTGTATACTGGGAATCTGTTGTAGACAAAAGACAATGCAATTTTAGAACAATCTTTCGGCAAAGTTGAATTCTAATTTTACTGCACTATTTCATAAATTAAGCCTTTTCCCAACTAGGCGACACTGGCAAACAAAATTCTTGAATAAGTAATGTTTTTCAATTTTTTCATATTGTGCGTCAAAAACACACATTATGGCTCCCTCATTGAGCTCGTTCCAATGAGGGGACATAAACTGCATTTTTGAGACAAAAAATGGAAAAAAATAATGAAAATTGAATGTGATTTTTGTGAATTACCCTGGCCGGTTTTGTCCATTACGTTAGATAAGTGGTTAAACCCTGCACGCTGAAGACGAAATATCAAATTCTAGGAAGCAAATATATGCCATAATGCAACCTGGAATTCAGCCAATTCACTCTAATGTGACAGAGCTCATTGAGATGTGTCAGACAATATTAAATCGTTGAGCTCTGTCAAACAAGATTGAATTGGATTATAAAAATTGGTCTCTTGAAATTTCGGAGTTTTGACATCTATGTGTAGAGAGTTAGTTATAAATTGGGAATCAGTTGGAGATTATGTTTATCACTTGATCCAATACACTACAGAAGATACTAAATGGGCCAAAAACAATTACATGTAGGCCTTCCAAAAATCCTTGAAGTAGGTGTTCCGAAAAGCATTTTACGTCCGCTGGAGAAAATAGTCCACAAGGACGTCATATTTTGAAGCAGTCAAACATAGAATTGTATTGAAACAACAGTTTAAAAGTAAAAAAAAAAAACGTTTTTGAGATACGTTAGATACGACATTGAAACCGTTGTTCCGAGGTCACGGTTCAAGTTTCGCAAAAGAACACATCCCGTATACAGTACATGGAGAGTGTATTATCATTAAATCACCCGTAGAGTCCAAATTCCACTTGAGCAATAATTGCAAATTTCTTGCAAAGCATAACCAGCACCAGCAAAGTTTCAGCCAATGGACCTCCGGGTTAAACCCGGAGGTCCATTGGCTGAAACATTGTTGGTGTTTTTTGTCGATATGTACAAAATTCCAAAGTTATAGCTTGGGTGATAACTCCACTCCGCGGGTGATTTAGCTACAATCCACTCTCTACGTACTGTACCTGGTCTGGAAGTTTGGGTCCAATCGAATCAGGATTCGGATTCCAAATAGAACCGCAATTCGAATCAAATATCACGACTCTTCAAATTGTAAATATTATACGTTCTGACAACCTCAAATATTGCCAGTCTCCTCTCAAGTATTGTATTCATCCGCGACTTGTCAATTTGGGCAATCAGTCAAAATGTGGAATATTACAGGACGGAATTAAAGTAGTTTCGAAAACGGAACCTCTTGAACTCTTCTTCTATAATCAGGTCTCATGTACAGGACAGTCCCCTCCCACCTCCTGCGCAAGATATCTGAAAATAGAAGATGAGGAGATAAATTATAGGAGTTCTGTAGGATTTTAAAAATATTTGAATCAGCAAGACTAGAATAATTTTGAATCGAATTGAATTTCAAAGCATTGCTGGGCCATATTGTTAATTAACACTGCCGAATTGTTCAAACAGTAGAAACCCAAAGGTCATACAGTACGTGAGAGTGTGTTATCACTAAATCACCCGCAGAGTGGAGATTCCATCCAAGCAATAATTGCAAATTTGTTGCAAAGCCAAACCAGCACAAGCAAAGTTTCAGCCAGTGGACCTCCGGGTTAAACCCGGAGGTCCATTGGCTGAAACATTGCTTGTGTTATTTGTCGACATGTACAAACTTTGAAAGATATAGCTTGAGTAGTAGGAGAGGGATGGAACGTGCCTTATTGGCAGGACCCCGGGAGTGACGTCACGTGACCTGGTGACGTCATCTTGTATTGTCATGGTAATCTGCGTGAGCGGCCATCTTGTGACGTCATCTCCATAGTGATACGTGGTGTGAGTGCGCATGCGCAGCGCGTGTTGTTAGGGTGATACGTGTTTCCGTCGCCATTTTGTATACTGGAGGCCGCCATCTTGGTTTCTATGGTAGCACGTGGTTGCTATGTGACCCAAAACCTTCTAACAAGACAGGGTATGTTCGGAGGGTATGTTCCTTTGTAGAAGAGTAAATTCCCGATTCGTAGAATTACCACAAACAACCCGACAATCCGCCCAAATCACCGAAATTGACTTTATTTACTATGGATTTCCCAATTTATCGGTGTAGCACGTAGTGCTATAGTACCAAGGGGGTACCGGTTGTGTGTTCGATTGAATAGGAGTATACTCCAGTATCATAGAAGAGCCTATTAGTTGGAACAGCTTTGCTTATTATTACTATATTTAGCTATTCTGGTCTATTCTTGTTAGTTCTGACCCTATTCAGAGTACTCTTGTTGTTTCATTTATCTAGATCATTTATATAAATTATAACTAACCAATCAGATTGCTTGATTTCCCATAACCTATACTTAATCGTACAAGGTTATCTCCCCTTATTACAACGAAGTTGTATCCGATTTTCCTCACCTCTATATCCAATGGCAATATCCCCGGGCACCCCAATTTCGGCACCCCTTTTTTGAACAACATATGACCTTCAGCACCCCTTTTTTGTCATATGTGTTTATGCGAAAAGGCACAATATGACACAATGTGCCCTAGCACATAGACACATGCTTTATGTGCCGATATGTGCTTATGTGAAAAGGCACAATGTGTCACAATGTGCCCTAGCACATAGGCACATACGGGTATTTGAGGATACCTATTGCCTGGTATTGTATTATTCGAGGATACCTACAGGAGAATCCCTTTTTTGTCGTATGTGCATATGCAAAGGCACACTGTGACACAATGTGCCCTAGCACATAAGCACATGTTTTATGTGGCGATATGTGCTTATGTGAAAAGGCACAATGTGACACAATGTGCCCTGGCACATACGGGTATTTGAGAATACCTATGGCCTAGTATTGTATTATTTGAGGATACTTATCGAGGATACCTTCTGGAGAATCCCTTTTTGTCATATGTGCTTATGTGAAAAAGCACAACGTGACACAATGTGCCCTAGAACATAAGCACATGCTTTATGTGCCGATATGTGCTTATGTGAAAAATCACAATGTGACACAATATGCCCTAGCACATATATTAACTTGGTGCAGTATGGGGAATAATCTTTAAAAATCTTCTTCTTTAGATCCATGAGTCAGATTCTTTTGATATATTTTATGCAGCATCTCTGGGGGTTGGGGGGGTGGTGGGGGGGGGGGGGGGTAGATTTAAGTTTGTTCAAATGGGATCCCTGGATGAATATTTGGGCTCAAATTTTAACTTGGTGCAATATGAGAAAATTTCTTAAAAAATCTTCTTTTTCAGACCCACTAGTGAGAATCCTTTCATATTTGGTATGTGACATCTCTAGAGGTGTAAGATTTGAATTTGTTCAGATCGACTCCATGAGTTAATATTTGGGCTTCCTATGGGGGCCTGATTATTAACTTGGTGGAATCGGGGGGATATTCTTTAAAAATCTTCTTATTCTGATCCACCAGTCAGATGCTTTTGATATTTAGGATGCAGCATCTCTAGGGGGTTGGATTCAAGTTTTTCAAATGGGATCCCTGGATGAATATTTAGGCTCTTAATTGGAGCCCACAATTTAACTTGGTGCAATATGGGAAAATTTCTTAAAAAATCTTCTTTTTCAGACCCACTAGTGAGAAATTCCTTTCATATTTAGTACATCTCTAGAGGTGTAAGGTTCAATTTGTTCAAATCGAGTTCCTGGGTTAATATATGGGTACCCCAAGGGAGCCCAAATATTTACTTAGTGCAATATGGGGAATTATCGATCTCACCCCCCCCCCCCCCCCTCCCCCCCCCCCTCCGCCCCCCACCCCCCCCCCCCCCCCCCCC